>WNHD01004702.1:0-11511 GCA_011057455.1 Ganaspis sp. Gsp50 | reverse complement strand
CTTTGCTGGATTTCATCATGTGACTACTTTAATTATTATTTAAACAAATTAAAACAAGAACGACTAAATCAGAACGACTTTAAACAAACTAAATCAGACCAATGTAATTAATAGAATAATTTACACCATTTTTAATTTGCATAATTTTCACTTAATGTAAATTTCATTTTGTAGTATATTAGTTGAATGGAATTATTACTTCGACGATAGTTTTCTTAACATAATTTTTATTTTGAATAATTATTAATTTATGTAATTTTTGTCCTTCAGATTATCTATCGATCATAATTTTTAATGTATCTAATGTTTACTTATCAGAGCTTGTGTTTAATCGAATAACCTTGGAACACAATTATTATACCGCCGGCTTATTATTGAATATAATTTTTATTTTGCAGAACATTTATTTTACACAATTATGAGAATGTTTAATTTTCTGCTAGCATAATTTTTATCCCTCCAAAATTGCAATTAACATAATTAACTGACAATTAACTGACAATCAGTAATTTTTAACTTCATTTGGAACCATATAAAATTTGTTTGAATATTATAATCTTGAAAAAATTATATTATTATTATTTGTTTGAAACATCTTGCTTCATTTATTTATACTACAAGTATTATCTGGTTTACCTACTCAGCCCTTTTTCTCTCTATTGTACTAATTGAGTTTTTATCATTTCTCATGTGTTCGGAACGTTTTTTTATTGCTTTGAATTGTAGGCATTTGAATTTAGCGCGGAGCACTAAATGTAAATAATGAGGGCCGTATGCAGTTTTTAAGGCCTACTCTACAAGAGCTGTTACGCTTTCTCGGGGGCACTGTATACCAGCAAAAGTCATAAGTTCGTACGTCGCTGCGCGCGCCATTTTACCCTTCCTGCCCCTACACCTCGTTACCGGCTTACTTTTTCATGCTGGATTGAACGTGTTTTTGCAACGACATTGAGGTGTATTTGATATATGTATTATTTTCGTGTTTTTTATAGAAATTTAACAGTGTCATATTAAATTTCGACTTTATTATCATTCATTGATATGAAAACTCACTTTATACTGCTTTTATATGCACTTTGTAAAAAGTACTGTGTCTAATCGCAGTGTTTGTCTATGAGTTTTGAACGTTCTACTATTGTAGCAGTGTATTGTGTTTATGTAGTTTTATTTTTGCTCAAAAATTATTTAAAATGTGATGATTCTTTCTGCCCAGGACGAGAGTTATTTTTTATACTAAAATTAAGATAATTTTGAAGTAACTGTTCAAAATTGTATGGTAAGGTTTGTATTTTATATTCACTCTTTGTATTATAAGGTGTTGCATGCTGTCGTTTACTTATGGCTTGTTTCTTTGATCTGTTTTAAACGTAAAATACTTGCACATGTAAGATGTTTACTTTTTCTTCTTATTTAAAAATTATTATTTTTAGAAAAAGATTCAGAGGATTATAATTTAGACTTTAGAGGGGTTTTTTGCTGTGCTAATTTTGTGTGTGCGTGGGTGTTAATTATTTTAAACTTCTTAATTTGTATTGAACAAAAATTTAAAACGTTAGCATTATGAAGAAATAAATATTCTGTTATATTATGCTCCCCAGGCTTGATTCCATATAGAATTCGTTTTACAGTATTAAATATCTTGTGTTCCTGAACGGGTTTTAAATTTACATGAATGAATGTGAAAAATACGATGAATGTGATAAATGATTCTTATTGCTTTAAAGCAGAACAAAGCATCTAATAAGTCGTAAACAATGTAATTTTGTCTCTTTTTAACGGTTTATTGAATCATAAATGGAAAAAATTATCAAGCTTTACTTTTTTAAAATATAATAGATAGGTACAAATTTTTATCTTATTTTGAGGGATTTTTGGAATGATGTCTATTTATGGATCACTTCTTAATGGTTGGCTAGAAAATGTTGCATCCCTCCAAATTTTCCTGTTGAATCTTGTTTGGGGTACCTCCCTGATCATTTTTTGTTTAAAGAAAACAAAATTCCTAAATGTTTTTTTTTAATTTGAATTTTTGTGTTTTCAGTAGCGAATTTAGAAAAGGTACATTAGTTTTGATGATTAAGTAAACTAAAGTATATTTTTAAATAGTCAAATTTTTTCAACGTAATAAACAATTTAATGGTTTTTAATGATTTTTATTGAAAATTTTGGTGTCTTGGGTGCTTTAACAAATTATCTAAATTTTTGTTTTGTTAAATGCCTAAAAACTAAGGTCATTTCAGCATTGTACGGAAAATTTCAATTTAAATGCTTATTTTTAATTCGGCAAACAAAAATATTAAAAAATTAATTTCTTCCCGGATGTTGTGCTGAAAACTGCAATTTTTTCTATTATTATTATAATGATAATAAGAGATAATTTAACCATGTTATAATGTATATAAGTTTTTAACTTCCATTTCAATTTTATAAATTACAAATATTGAAAATTCGCGACTCTTTTTAGATTTTGTCAACATTTTTAATAATTAAAGATTTTTATAAATATATTATAATTTTACAGTAATAAAATTAGAAAAGTCCAAGGGTCAAGCAGTAACATGTGATTACTTTACTAATGTTATTACTAAAATTATAATATATTTATGAAAATCGTTAATTTTAAAATCTTTAATTATTAAAAATGTTTACAAACATTTTATATCAGTCTCGATTTTTCAATATTTGTACTTTATAAAATTAAAGTCATAACATCATGGCTAGATTCTCTTTTTTTCAATTTTTATCACAGCAGCCGGACAAAAATTAATTTTGTAATATTTTGTTTGCCGAATTTAAAATTAGTATTTCAATTAAAATTTTCCGTATAATACAGAAATAGCTTTTGTTTTTGAAACTTTAACAAAAAGACAGTTGAGATAATTTATAAAAGCTTCGAAGAGTTTATTTTCAGTCTTTAGAGTTTTTCGATTTTGCTATACCTCAAATTGTATAATTTATTTCAAATTTCGATTCTATGAAAAATTTTTAACAGAAATAATTTATTCATTTATTTAATTCATTAGGAAAATTTGGTGGGATGCAATTTGAGGGTTGAAACATTTTTCAGTCAACAGTGTATTTTTGAATTGCTTCTTAGAGGGTAATTATTTTGTTTTACGTTTTTAGTGCATCTGGAAACTTTTGGAAATGGTTCATTTTTCTCAACTATTTTGACGATTTTTACGATCAACTTTTTCTTGTGTAGAAATTATATTCGATTAAAAATGTTTCGTGGACGACCACCTACAGTAGAAAAATCATTACTAGTTGACGCTGTCTTAAAGCATAAAGATCAGCTTTTTTCAAATAATGGCACTGATTTTGTGTCGGAAAGAAATGTAGTTTGGACGCGTATAGCTGAAGAACTATTAAATAAAGTGAAAGCAAGTTCTATTTATTCTTATGTCGTTAATGACAGATTTAATCTAAAACAATTACTGCTAGGCATAAAAAAGCCAGAAGAGATCAAGGAACTACATACTGACTTAGACTCGACAACAACAACTTTAAATGAAGATTCGCATAATGAAAAATCAGATTTTCTTTTTCATTTGACTTTTGGAAAGACAGAATTTGACAGTTTGATTATTCAAACTACCAAAGAAGGTAAAAATAAAAAAAAAAAGAAACGAGTACGCGCAGTTAATATTTTAAAACCTCGTGAGTGGACGGAGGTGGTAGCAAAAAAAATTTATGATGACTTCAAACTAAATCATGGATTCCATTTTAAAAGTCATTATATAAATTCGGACAAAAGATCAGGTGGATTTAAAGGTACAATAAATTAATTTATTTAATTACTAGGGTGGTCCAAAAATGTACAGAAAAAAAATTGAAATGTTTTGCGGCGAAGGTTTTCAAATTGAAAAAAATACCTCTGCTTTTTTTTGAAATCGGACAATATTTAGGGGTGGCTCAACGCCTTTGAAATTTCCCATTGATTTTGAATGGAAAAAACGCACTTTTTCGAAAATTTGCTATAAAATCATCAACAATTACTTAAATCAAAATTGCACCGAGTAATTTCTTGAAAAGTTCTTGAAAAAATATTCCATAGTTTATTTTTAATAATTTGTTAATATTAACTATTTCTTATAGGGTTGTAAACAAACCCCCATAAATGCTGAATAATTAGAGTTTTGTTTTAAATGACTAATTAATAATTTTTCTACGTTTTTCAACAATATTATTATATATTATCAAATCATGAATGTTTACTGAATTTTTTATGTATTTTTCATTTGTTTAAACAATTTATTATTGTTTATTTATAATTATTATCTTAATAAACGTAGCGAATTTTAGTTATATTTCTGACTTTGCTCATTTTTCATATTCAAAATAACAAGATATGCAACAAAATTAATTACAATAAAAAATTACAATTGTTTAAACAAATACATACAAAATTTAGTAAACATTCATGATTTGATAATATACAAATATATTGTTGAAAAAGCCTAGAGAAAGTATTAATTAGTAATTTAAAAAAAAACCCAATTATTTAGCATTTATGGGTGTTTGTTTACAACCCTATAAAAATATTTAATATTAACAAATTATTAAATAAACTATGGAATATTTTTTTAAGGACTTTTCAAGAAATTACTCGGTGCAATTTTGATTTAAGTGATTGTTGACGATTTTATAGCGAATTTTCGAAAAAGTGCGCTTTTCCCATGTAAAATCAACGGGAAATTTCAAGGGCGTTGAGCCACCCCTAAATGTTATTCGATTGAAAAAATAGGGTTATTATTTTCATTTAAAAACTTTTTGGGTGGTTGGAGTAAAACATCTCCGACTTTTGTGTTTTCGGACCACCCTATTAATTACTTTATATATTTTGATTAATTGTAAGATGCAATATGGGAATATGGAATAATTCCAATACGAAAAAATCAATATTTTAATAAATTATTTGTAAAATTTTTATAATTTTCAGTAGTGATGCATTTCGAGCATAATTAGTAATCCTGCTCGTAAACGCTCAAAAACTAGAATCTCATGAAATACTTTGAAAACAATATGAAAATACTGTTTTCTTTTTTTTTCTTTTATGAAAGAAAAGATGCTCAATGTATATCAATAATAATGTTTACTTTCTTTTTTCATACATATTCTGCAATAAAAATAATGCAATTGACTAATATGCTTCACTTTTGTATTAACAAAAAAAAATGATAAATTTCCAGGTCATTGCAAGTGCGGTAGTGTGTTAACAGGTGAGATTCTTCCTTCTTCGGAAAATCAAAATATAATAAAAATAAAGTGCAAGGCTACTGCAGGAAATGGAAGATGTGGCAGGCGACAACTGCGAAACAATACTCGGAAAGAAGTTGTATCAGATTTACAAACCGTTTCTGTAGAATCCTATACGAAATCGAAGGCATCTGAAACGATGAAAAAGGGTGATTCTGCTAAAGCGCCGCATTTATATGACCCAAGTGTTTTGCGACAAGCAAAATATCAAGAAAAACAAAAACAATATAGAGACAAAAGTCCTTTAACTGCAATTTCAAAATTTAGAAGATCATCTGAAAGTCACAATGCTGTAAGAGACATCGGAAAAGATCCTGTAAAAATACTTTTTTGGTCGGCTCACCAAAACCGAATTTATAATCATTTTATGAAAAAAAAAGACAGTAGACTTTGCATTGATGCTACAGGAAAAATAGCAAAAAAGGTGATACATGTAGACGGAAAAGCATCACAACATATTTTCTTATATCTTGGAGTTGTGTCTTCGTCTGATGTTCAGTTTGCTGTTCCTGGAATGCTTTCTGAGCGACAAGATACGGTAACAATTAGTTCTTGGCTAATGAGATGGATTCAGTCGGGTGCTGAATATCCTAAGGAAGTGGTATGGATAACTGTTTTCATGTTTACTTAATTTTATAACTTTATTAGAATCATATTTGATATTTTACATTTGTGTATTTTATTATTTTCAGGTTTGTGATGGTTCAAGGGCATTATTAAATGCCTGCTGCATCTCATTCACAGGACTTGAAAGTAGAGAGATTTATGCGGAAGTGTTAATGAACAAAACAGTTTTAAACAGAAAAAATGAGAATTTAAAAAATAAATTAATTTTACCGCGAACCTACATAAGAATTGACGTTGCACACTATCTCAAAAATTGGTCAGACTTTTTAAATGGAGAGAAGAAAGAAGTAAAAAGGTTTTATCTTTTTGCTATTGGACAATTAATACTATGTCGCAATAAACCAGAGGCATCAATATTAATTGAAGCTCTTCTACTTATCTCTCAAAGTGAAACTGCTGGCATTGGAGCTGATAGTTTGCGATCTGCATTAGATTATGTAAAAAATTTAATTATAAATCCAGAACCCGAAATCAAAGAAATTATCGATTTCGTTTCCGACGAGAAAAGAGATCATGTTTCTGATGACGAAAAAGATTATCTTTCTGATGATGAAGAAGATTACCTTTCTGATGAGGAAACAGATCTTTCTGACGAAAAGTACAGTGAAGTAGACCAAAGTGTAAAAAAGGGGATTTTATATCAATGGGCCGAAGAGATGAAAAAAAAGTCTGCTAATATATTACAAAAGGAAGAAGGAGATGATTTAAATCCTAGATATTGTCCTAAATTTGCAAATCGCCTTCTCAGTCATATTACAATAATCCCTCTCTGGTCTTGTATTTGCAGAGATGATTTCGGGCATGGACGCGTACCAGCCAGTAGTGCTCCAGTTGAGAGCGAGTTTAAAATAATAAAAAAACAAGTGATACCAGCGGCATTACGGATAGATTCGACAGTAAAATGTTTGGTTAAATACTATGATGGAAAATTGAAATTAATAGATTGCTCAGAACCAAAACAAGACAAACTCGCAAAACCTAAAAACCCTTTACCAAAAGTGATAGACGAAAGCATGTCATCATCATCTGAATTTAATGATTCTACTCTTGATATGTCCCCAGCGAAATCCAAATCCGTTGATGTTCTGTCTGAAAGTGTTCAAATTACTGAACATCAGTTCACCGAAACTTCTGCTTTACCATCAGAATCTTGCACAGAGCAACGCAGCCCTCTAAAGGATCTTTCTTTCAAATTTAATGTTGAAAATAGCCTAACATGTTTAGCCTGCAAAAATGGAGATTTCGCCTCTGGTAGTCACATATGTGTTTTGTGTGGTTCAAATGTTCATATTCTTCAGGGATGTTCGATTAGAATAGAAGAAGAAGAAGAAGAAGGGTATGGCGAAAGAAGAATCTGTATTTCTTGCTCTAAAAGCTCAGCAAAAGACGCTAGAATTGCGTTAAATGATATAGAAAACTGGCGAGATTTAGGAAGAGAAAAACAGAAAAAAACACGTTCGACATATCTTTCAAGAGGGAATCAAGATTTCTTGGACAGAATTACTTCCTCAAAATGTAGAAAACTGCCAATTTTGAAAAATGGTAATAGTCCAGACTTGGCATTAGTTACTATAGACGGAGCTAAATTTTCATTAACCAATACATGTGCACTAGACTCTTTATTTCAAATATTTTTAGCTGCAATTGCAGACAAAGAAGAAATTAAAACTTTTGCCAAGAAGTACAAAGATTCAAATGAATTGTTTGAAATGGCTTTAGAAGTTTCAGAGAAACAGATAACAAGCACGACTTATAAAAAGAGAGCCCAAATTTTTCTTAGATTTTTTAATAAAAAATCTAGTTTGCACAAGATTGAGTCAATTCCATGCGAGTGTAATGTTGTCTCACTCGCTAATTTTATATTTAAAAATGTGCCAAGTTTTCAAGAGGTGTCGGTTTGTCCTGCTGGATGCCGACCACGCATTAAATCGCTTCCGACAGTAACAATATCGGAAAAAGAGATGCAAAAACCTCTTGGTAATGTGCTAAAAGAGCACATCATTCTTCCTGGCGCTCCATGCAAGCAATTGCAGTGCAACGAGATTGAGGATAATTCAATCCATAAAATAGGTGCGTACGATATAAAGTGCTAAGTGCTTATAGTTGATTTTTATAAAAATACACCACAGTCTAGATTTAACAGATTTTTGGAACTGAAAACAATAGTGCGAGGATTAAGAGGTAGGGGGAAAGGTCTTGGGACTCAAGCTTTTCCAAAAAGAGCTATTCAAAAGACCCTAATTCTTTTGGTTAAATTCCGCAGTATTTACAGTCTTGATTTAGCAGACACCCACCCGAACTATCGGTTAAATCTAGACTCCGGTGTATTCTTAAAAAATAAAAATGGTCAAAAACATTAATAATTTGACCTGCATTTTTAAAATAAAAGTAACGTCAAAGTAGTTGGAAAATTATTTAAAATATATGGCTTATTCCCTGCCAAATTGGGTACCAATGGGCTTTTGCAACTCGAACTTTTTTTCCTTTTAGTACACTAACAGACAAATATTTTCAAATTTTAATATGCATAATGTGATTTCAAAGTAGGAATGAAATCATATGATGTCAGTTTTTCATGCACAAAATTCAAATGATGAAAATAAATTCTTGATACTTTAAAATAGGTCTGTGGAATCTCAGTACAATCTATTATAATATTTCATATAATTTTCTAAACTTTGCAATTTATTATGTCAAAAATCGTGTCCCCCCTCCCTTGCGGCCAAACTAATTGACCTAGAGGGCTGAAATTTGATACATGTATGTAATTTCACGTGTAGATTACACGAAAAATATAGCGGACATGATTGGCGGTGATGTTCATAGCGTTGTCAAGGAAAAACTACTAATTTTACAAAAAAAGAACTTTTTCCCATAACTTCCACAATATTTGACCTAGATGGCTGAACTTTGGTATACCTACTAGTATATTTTTACATACAAATTATGAAAAATAGAGTGCATATAATTGGAATTAATTTTAATTAGGCCATCAAGCAAAACCGAGAAATTGACAAAATGGAGGGTTGTACCCATATCCTAGAGCTCAGTCTATTCATCCAAGAGTGTCCAAACTCTGACTGAATGTTTATATTTAAACACATATTTCAAGAAAAAGTAGAAAATATAGTAAAAATATATTATCATAACAATTTTCTGGAAGAAGTACAAATTTAAAGAAAAAAGCATTATTTCCCATAACTTCTACAATATTTGAACTAGACTGCTAAAATTTGGTATACTAGTATATTTTTACATGTAGATTACAAAAAATATAGTGAATATGATTGGAAATAATAATCATATGATTACCAAGCAAAACAGAGAAATTGATGAAATCTATGGTTATACCCCTATGCTAGAGCTCAGTCTATTCCTTCAAGACGGCTTATATTCTGAATAAGTGTGTATTTTAATACACAAATTTTAATAAAAATATAAAAGAATTTGTAAAAATTTATTATCATAACTATTTTTTTAAAAAACTACTAATTTTTTTTAAAACAACTGTTTTTTCATATTATCTACAATATTTCATCTACAATGCTAAAATGTAATATACTAATAATAGATGTATATTATATTACATAAAATATAGTGAATTGAATTAGAATTAATTACCATAGGTTTGCCAAACAATATTATTATTTATTATTATATTATTATTTTACTATTTTTTATATGAGTGTCTCTTCTATAGGACCAATCCTTCTCCACCCACCTTAAATATGGTTCATCTAAAAAAGTTTAATTTTAACATAACTAGTAATTTTTTATATAATAATCGTGAACGGAACCCTCGGTTTTAATGCGAGTGTATATCTCCATTCTCAGGGTTTTTTTTAATTTTGCAACTTTTTAAGCTTACAATGAATAGGCTACAAAGGTAAACAGTATTTATATAATATATCAATCGTTTAAACAAATTATTGTTGCTATTTATTAGTTTTTTAAAAAAAAGGAAAATAGTATTTTTTTCGAATTTCGAAAATTTTTAAATTAAAAACGAACAATTAATGAAATAAAAGATAATTGTATAATTTAACAATTGTTTAAACAATTTGTTGTTTTTATATACGTTTAGCATATTATCTTTGTTTTCAGTTCCTTTGTGAAAATACTGAAAAAGTATTTAAATTTTACAGTGTTTCTTTTAATAAGAATTTTTATAATAAACCAATAAATTGTTTAAATTTTAAAAGTTTTGACTGGAGTCTTGGCGAAGCAATGGCAAACCTATGGATTCTGTATTGCGTCAAGCTTGGCCTGCCAGACTTGGCTCAACGTTGGCAGAACCATCGGTTCTATACTGCGCCGATTGTCAGAGTCGGCATTATACTGAGATTTCCCATTAAGAACTTACAAAATCAGTATGTGTTCAGAAACATGCCTAAAGCTACCCTAATTATTTTCTAACATTTCAACGTTTCAGAAGAAAATTTAATATCAAAATATAACTTAATATTTTCAAAAGTAACAAAATTCATAATTTTAAAACTCACTTAACATGTTCTAATAGTTGATTTAAAAATATTTGACTTAGTTTACATAATTGTTTTATAAACATCAGATACTTAAAAATTAAAAGTTCTACACGCATAAAAATATTTTCCTGGAACAGCGAAATGTTTCACTAGAATAGCTATTTAATTCACTGCAACAGTTAGAACATTAGCTTTTTTATAGTGAAACTTTTTGCTGTTCCAAATAAAATCTTTTTTGCGTGTACTAAGTAATAAAGAAATAAATGTTACACAAAAAATTCAAGATGCAAAAGCAGTGGTATTCGAGATGGCGTGGAATAAAATTTGCATTTCATACTCTCTTAAATTGAATCGGTGGAATTCCACTGATTACAAGTGAGAAGTCGGTCACTGGAAATCAGTGAAATTCTACTGGAAATCAGTGATATTCCACTGGAAATCAGTGAAATGCGACTGAAATTCTAGTGAAATTTCACTGGCATTCAGTAAAAACTGTTTTTGGCCTATAATAAAACAGATTTCACTGGCTCATTCAGTAGTAATTTCAATGAGAATCAGTGAAAAACCACTGATTTTCAGTGAAATTTCACTGGAAAAGCTTCAGTGACCGACTTCTAGCTGATCAATCAGTGAAATTACACTGATTCAATTTAAGAGACTCTCATCATCCAACATTTAATAAATATCAAATTATATACATTTCAGGAGATATAAATCTAATTGGAGTAGACATGGATGAAAAAATTGAGTTAGGCTCTATTCCAATCTCCTATGTTTGTCCAAAATCCGGAGCTACCTATGAAATTATAGGAGCAGTCGAGTATAGAGGTTCTCCAGCAAGCATCAGGTCGAAAAAAAGTATTGGCCACTATGTAGCTATAACTAGAAGAAATACAAACTGGGTAGTCTACGACGACTTAAAAAACGATACAAAACAGAAACCAGGATCATTTATGGTAGGAAACACATACAAATTATGTGTAGAGCTCCTAGTCTACGCAAAAAAATCATAATGATTTATTGTAAGGAACTCTGAATGAAAAAAAAGATTTTTATTTGAAATAATCATTTCGATGTTTTTTATAATCCTTAATCGTTAATACTTCTTTATATAAATCATTTTTATGATTTTTATACATAC
>WNHD01004701.1:0-12393 GCA_011057455.1 Ganaspis sp. Gsp50 | reverse complement strand
TCCCATGCCACCTCATAAATAGTTAGACACCAAGTCACTTGCGTTCGTTTTATAGTGAACAGCATGGTAATTTTTGACGGATTTTTCTTTCCGTGTACATCCAAACAATTTTTAAAGATTTCTACGTTCTTAATTACACATAGTAATCTAGGATATTAAATAAGTAACTTCCAAAAAGTTGAAAAAAGCATATTCGAATTAGTGTGAGCGGTATGCAAAATAATAATTATTATCTCTTGATTGGATTCAAAGCTATTTAGAGTTTGAATAAATTTAATAATTTTACGAAATTTTGATTTTTCCTTTTTTAAAAAATATTTATCTACTTTTTGTGTATTTTATTTTAAATGAATATCCATTGGTGCTTGTGCGCAACACTAATTACCTAAGCATATGGCGCAGCCAGTAAAATGATACATAATGTGATTCGGGCATTTAATCTGAATAATTTTATAGATGAAAATGGTATTTCGGGTAATTTTACTCTAACCACATGTACGACCCTTAATGACATTGGTTTGCCTATATTATTATCTTCATGAAGAGAATAGCTATTAATGATTTAGCAATAATGATGGACAGTTGCGTATTCATTGAATAAACATTTCTCTAAAAATTCTTTAAAAATTTCTTCTCTTTCATTTTATTTGTTTAAAAAATGCATACTTGCAATATAGCAATAATATGAGAGAATTAAATCAACGCATATTGAATCTTGATTTGTTTTTAAAATCGGACCTAGAATGCAAAACTGATTGCCTAAAATTATTTATTTATCCGACACAAACTCCTGCGGTTTAATCCGATCATACGCCAACTGGGCGTAAATTATAAAATAATAAAAGGAGTTTTAAAAAACGATAAAATTGAGTTAATAATTGGGTATGAAAAATGTTATTGAGGAACTATAGAGAAATGAATTATTAGAAAGTATAATAACAAAATAAATTAATTAAGTAGTAAATGGATGAATAAGTGAATAAATGAATGGATACATAAATGAATGAATAAATGAATGAATAAATGAATAAATAAATAAATAAATGGATGAATGAATGAATGAATAAATAAATGAATAAATGGATGAATGAATGAATGAATAAATAAATGAATGAACAAAAGAATAAATAAATGAATGAATAAATGAATGAATAAATAAATAAATAAATAAATGAACAAAAGAATAAATAAATGAATGAATGAATAAATGAATAAATGAATTAATAAATGAATTAATAAGTGAATTAATTTATGAATTAATAAATGACTTAATAAATAAGTGAACAAATAAAAAATACAATAATACTTGAAAGAGTGCTCTGATAAAGAATATCTACTCTTATAAGCAATATTCGCAAAAGCGAGAAAGACAAAACATTTGAAAAATTTTATTAAGTCCCATGTAGGCGGAAGTGAAGAATTTGAAAATAAAAAGCGAGAGAAAGAAAAGAAAATTGACTCACGTGTGCATTGTCGCGGTTCGTCTGTTCCATCACCGCAGTCATCCACTAAGTTGCAGACTTTATTTAAAGTCACACACACACCATTTCCACACTGAAATTCGCTCTGTCGGCACGAAAGGACCGTCGTTGCTATCAGAATGCAGCCACAAATGACCCAACGCATATCTGAAATTAAATATCAAATTTCATTAAAATAATCATTTTCTACCATTTTTCTTTATATTTACTATCAAAATGAGAACAATTAAAAAAATCGGCACGATTACAAAGCTGCCTTTGAGGAAGCAAAAAATAATTAACTTTCTTTAAGTAAAAAACGAAATCAAACATTATAGAAAGACATCGTAGACATTAAATAAGAATTAAATAGTAAGGAGTAAAAAATAAAATAATTTATGTTTTTACCTCTTTACAATTTTTTTCTTTATAAAAATTCTTGTTTGGAAATATATTTTTGATAAACCTTCTTTTTGTTATTAGTTTCTTGTTATTTATTAAATATTAGTAGATTATTATTATTTATGAACTATTATTAACTTATTTTTATTTATTAAATATTATCATATTTTATTAAATAATATTAGCTTATTGTTATTTGTTATCTATTATCATATTTTATTAAATATTATTAGCTTATTTTTATTTATTAGCTATTATCATATTTTATTAAATAATATTAGCTTATTGTTATTTATTAGCTATTATCATATTTTATTAAATAATATTAGCTTATTATTATTTATTAGCTATTATTAGCTTTTTATTTTTTGTGAACTATCATTACAACGTATGTATAAAAATCCAGATACTACATGTAGATCATGTAAGATAAAAAATTAATTCAATTTTACAATCAAAAATGTATTCTCTCATATGTAAGCTTTTATTATTTACAGAACCGTTCGACAAATATGAAACTAAAGTGGATAAAAAATTATTCAGCAAATACGAAAGGGGTAAAAAGTTAATCAGAATTTTATACCGTCCGTTCTGAATTTTTTAACCTTTATTGCAGATTCGAGCTTTTTATTCAAAAGCTTGTTTCTTTCGGTACCTTTCCCAGTTTATTTCCAATCAAATATTTAATAGACATTATATTTTTTACACTTTTTTGTTTCACTTGTTTTATTTCTTATTTTCTCGTTTTTATACTTTGCTTTTATTTTTATTTTCTACATTTTTATTTTTTACACTCTTATTTTTTACATTTTTATTTTTTACACTCTTATTTTTTACACTCTTATTTTTTACACTCTTATTTTTTAAACTCTTATTTTTTGAACTCTTATTTTTCTTTTTTACACTTTTCCTTTATTTTTCTCTTTTTACACTTTTCCTTTATTTTTAATTTTTAATTTTATCCACTCAAGTTTCAATTTCGTTTTCCCCGCATTTTTTATTGGATTCCTTTTCCACATTTCAACATTTTCATTTGCTTGTACCTTTTCTCCATATTGTACGAAAGCACTTCTTTTTTCCTTTAAAATAGCAAAATTGATTCTGCAAGATAATTTTCTCGAAATAGATTTTTCTCAAGAGTTGCGTCACTGAGAAATGTATTAAACGAGAGAATGAAAGTTTGCCTGCGAGCAGAAAATTTTGACGACAAATCGAACTTATTTCAGGGATTTTGAAATGTCAGTCTCAGCGCAGGAGAAAAATTACTCTCCACCGAAAAATAGGTCGAAAGTCAGATGAGCAATGAGATGAAACATGTTTTATTTGCGAACTTGTTGGAAGAAACTGTCATTTCCGAAACAAACATTGCATTCATTTTTCCGAGTCTCTCGTTCTCGTACTATCTACTCCATAATAAAACTTATTTTTACCAAGAATCTGTTGGAAATGCGCCTACGTGGAAATAATTTTACAAGCAAAGCTTTTATTAAAGCTCTTCATATTGCGTCAAGTCTGAAAATAATACCCAAGTTTCAATTTTTCAAAAGAGACTAGAATTATTTTCAAAAAATTGCAATCAAAAAGAGTATTTTATAAAAATGTAATAATAAAAGAGATTAATAAAAGAGATTAATAAAAGGGATTAATAAATGAGATTAATAAAAGAGATTAATAAAAAAGATTAATATAAAAAAGATTAATAAAAGAGATTAATAAAAGAGATTAATAAAAGAGATTAATAAAAAAGATTAATAAAAGAGATCAATAAAAGAGATTAATAAAAAAGATATTGTTAATAATTATATTAATAAAATAATTATTAACAATATTTTTCTATTATTAAATTTTTTTTTATTTCTATTAAAAAGGGTTTTTGTGCCAGTGTTAAATAAATAAATTTTTTTTTTAATTTTATCAAACATGTCTTTTATTCAAATTCAAATTTATAACAAAAAGAAACAAAAACATTTCTACTTTTCTAATAAAAAATATATCCGCAGGACATTAAAAAATAATTTCGAGGCAAATTATGTAAAAGCCTTTTTAATCTACATTAGTAAAGGGAAATTTTTAATTCGAGATTCATGAGAGAAGTGAAATTTGCAGAGGTTGCAAATTAGTTTTTTGCTTTGACTCTTGGCGAGTATTTTATTTTGTAGGACCCTTTTTCTCAAACACTGTCGATGAAACGGGGAGGATATGGAAATTGACGTCTGGTCCCTTTATGAATGCAGAATTAGGGCTGAAATTCGCAAGGATTGGGAAAATATCAAGTGCTGGATAAGTAGCGAATGAAGGAGGTCCTTGCAATGTAAACTCTAACGTAAAGGGTTGTCCTGAGGGCCAAGACGATTTTAATGCAAATGTATGGAAATAGTCCAATTGTTACTATACAAGTTGAAAATCCGGCCAATCTCAAACTTGGCTATTATTTGATTTCACCTCTAAGTTATTATCTAAGGACTAGTTATTGAGTTATCGCCCGAATCCTACTTTCCACAATTCCAATTATGGAGAGAGAAACTTCAGATCTTCATTCTCCACCGAAAAGTTGAGAGTGCGATAATGCATTCAATCTTTCGACGAGGATTTATTTAGAGATTGCTGGAAATTCAGATTTTTGTAATGTGATTTTACTCTACTTTTACGGAAATTCGTTGGAAGTGAAAGTGGAAATAAAAGTGAGGAAAAAGTGAAATAAAAGTGAAATTGAAAGGAAAATGTTGTAAAAGTGGAAATGAAAGTGAAAATGAAAGTGAAAATGGAAGTGAAAATGAAAATGAAAGCGAGAGTGGAAATGAAAGTAAAAACAGTGGAAAATGAAATGAAATATAAGAGAAAGTGAAAGAAAAATGAAAGTGGAAGTGAAAGTGGAAATGAAAGTAAAGAAAAAGTGAAATAGAAGTGAAAGTGGAAGTTAAAATAAAGTAAAAGTAGAAGTGGAAGTGGAAGTGGAAATAAAAGTAGGGAAAAAGTGAAATAAAAGTGAAATTGAAAGGAAAATGTTGTAAAAGTGGAAATGAAAGTGAAAATGGAAGTGAAAATGGAAGTGAAAATGAAAATGAAAGCGAGAGTGGAAATGAAAGTAAAAACAGTGGAAAATAAAATGAAATATAAGAGAAAGTGGAAGAGAAATGAAAGTGGAAGTGAAAGTGGAAGTGAAAGAGAAAGCAAGAGTGAAAATGAAAGTAAAGAAAAAGTGAAATAGAAGTGAAAGTGGAAGTTAAATTAAAGTAAAAGTAGAAGTGGAAGTGGAAATGGAAATAAAAGTAAGGAAAAAGTGAAATAAAAGTGAAATTGAAAGGAAAATGTTGTAAAAGTGGAAATAGAAGTAAAAAGAGTGGAAAATAAAATGAAATAAAAGTGAAAGTGAAAGAAAAATGAAAGTGGAAGTGAAAGAAAAATGAAAGTGGAGGCGAAAGTGGAAGTGAAAAAGAAAACGAGAGTGAAAATGAAAGCAAAGAAAAAGTGAAATAGAAGTGAAGATGGGAAATAAAGTGCAATAGAAGTGAAAGTGGAAGTGGAAATAAAAGTAAGAAAAAAGTGAAAGTGAAGAAAAAACGAAGTAAAAGTAAAAATAAATTTTATATGAAAAAAGTAATGGTTTATAAAGTAATATAGTAAAAGAGGATAGAAATATGATATTTTAAAGGGATATAAAGTTTATTTTTTTATTATTTAATAAAATATTTAAGGGTCTAAAAATTTATATTAAAAAAATTATCAGTAGAAGTGGAAATCAAAGTGGAAGTGAAAGTCAAAGCGACAGTAAATATGAAAATAAAGAAAAAGTTGAAAATAAAGTGAAATAAAAGTGAAAGTGAAAGAACAATGAAGTGGAAATGGAAGTGGAAATAAAAGTCAAAGCGACAGTGAAAATAAAAGTAAATGTAAAGTTAAAAATAAAGTGAAATAAAAGTGTAAGTGAAAATGAAGTAAAAGTGGCAGCGAAAGTGGAAGTGAAAGTGAAATCGACAGTGATACTTAAATTAAAGAAAAAGTTGAAAATAAAGTGAAATAAAAGTGAAAGAAAAATGAATGAAAAGTGGAAATGAAAGTGGAGGCGGAAGTGAAAGTGAAAGTAAAAATGAAGTGAAAGTGAAAATGAAAGTGAAATTGAAAATGAAAGTGAAATTGAAAATGAAAGTGAAATTGAAAATGAAAGTGAAATTAAAAATGAAAGTGAAAATGAAAGTGAAAGTGATAATGGAACCTACAGTGTAATGAAACAAAATTTTCATTTCACAGAGATTTTTTCCTCTTAGACAAAAGAAATGAAGAAAAATGAATTACAATTAATTATTAGACTCATGTGCATTAAAATTTGAAAATAAGAAAAAAAGCTTCAAAAGCCTATTTGAAATGGAGTAACACTTTCGAGAATTATGAAGTACTTTTTGCAACTGTGTTGTAAAGTGGAATCTTTATCTGAGATCTGGAAATTGGTCTGAAAGTTCTACATGCGAGGAGTTAAATTTCCATTTGGTAAAATGGAAACGATTATTCTTATATCCATTTGAGACGAGCCAATTGGTTGCATTGGTGGCACAAAGAGGATTTTAAAAAAAGCCCAAGATTCACGTTAAAGTCAAATCTAAGAATAAAGTGAATAACACGTGGAAAGATTGAAGGGAAACGTATATATATAGTCATATAAAGTCACAAGAGGTGGAAAAAGAAATCTAGGACTTGTTTTCTACAAAGATTCCCTTTATGTTCACTTTATGTTACCCATCTCCTCTCAACGAAATGAATTTCATTTCTGTCAAAGTAAAACTGCGTCTATCATGAAATAAAATCAAATAAATCCACGTTTGTCATCTCACGCTTATCTAAATTTTGTCTCACGTAAAATCTAGTCTTAGTTTCTCTTCAATTTCACATTCTCATGCAAATTCGTAAACTGACTGACGCGAGGCTTTCGTTACTCTCACAATTTCTTTGATTATAAATTTTGTATTTTTTAGAATATTTTCTTTTGTTTGGAATATTTTCTTTTATTTAGAATATTTTCTTCTATTTAGAATATTTTCTGCTATTTAGAATATTTTCTTCTGCTTAAAACTTCTTACATATTAATTTCTTCTTATTTTTTTCTTATTTCCTTCTTGTTTTCTTCTTATTCTCTTCTTATTCTCTTTTCTTCTCATTTTATTTTTATTTCCTTCTTATTTTCTTCTTATTCTCTTCTTATTCTCTTCTTATTCTCTTCTCATTTTATTTTTATTTCCTTCTTATTTTCTTCTTATTCTCTTCTTATTCTCTTCTTATTTTCATATTTTCTTTTTATTCTCTTTGTACTTTCTTCTTATTTTTTTCTTTGCTTTAACTAACAAAGTCGATTAAAAAACTCGATTATACTAAAATAGACCACATTCGTTTCAAAATAAAAATTTCATACTTTCTGGAAAAATATTGTTATTATTGTTTTTAAAAATATACAAATTGTAGAAGTAATAACGTATAGCTATGTACTTTTGTATAATATTATAGAAGGATAAGTATAAGTATACAAGTATAAGTATAAGTATACAAGTATAAGTATAGTTTTAAAGTATATAAATTGTAGATATCAATTAAGTATGTGAATAAATTACGGTAATGGTTTTGGGCATTTTGTATAGTATTAGGTAAATAATTACTGTTTTTGAAAATAGTTTCATTGCCTGCAAATATGGGTACGAGGATAGTGTTTTTTTTAGTTAGAAAGCAACGAAGTGGAAAAGGAGAAATTATTTAAAGACGTGTCGAAGCAGGTGTATGGAACCTGCGAAACCCATGAGTTGATGGGAATTTAGTGAGTCTCACTAGCGATGAAACAACATTAAGCCATTTTATTTACCGTTGGGTAAGTGGGTACTTAAATTTTAAGCTTTCAACTAGCAGCGAGATTCAATTATCGTTTTACGTGCTGTGTAAACATGAGAGTGCAGTCAGGAGTTAAAACGTTGAACGCGTGCCTTGCGACGGAAACAGAGTACATCTTGAAGTGCTTTACAAATTCTTCATTTCAAGTGATTTACCTCTGCTGTTACTTTTATCCGTACATTTCTCTTCCCTGTTGCCTTTTTTATTTTGATTTTGATAAAATCTTGTCTTTATTTTATTTTTAATAAGCAAAGGATACATACATTTTTTATTAAATGTACTTTTTAACTACGAAAAATTTAGGTACTGCGAAAAATTTAGATACTACGATAAATTTAGATATTTATAATTTAGATATCAGTGCACTAGACATGGTTGCAAAAATCAAGAGTTATTCATCATATTTAAGACTTAAAAGAATCAATAAAAAAAATGTCGATAATTGTTTTCTTTTATTATTATATTATATTATGTTATATTATTTTATAATTATATATTTAGTAAAAACAGGAAGATACTGAAATGTTGAATTAAGTGCGCACGAAAACCAAAAGAAGAAAACTTTTAAACTAAAAAAAGAAACTTTTAACAATTTATGAACGATTCCATAAATATGAAATATCTTTGAGCACTCTTGAAAAATGCATGAAAAATGTAAAATTGGAAATCTTTTATGAAAAGTATTAGTCTTAAGAATGATAATGTGACTTTTATATTTCAGTGGAAAGTACTTTTACAAGGAAGAATATTATTTCTAAAATGTGTTTCCGAATGTATTAACCGGAGTAAGTGATTCGAATCAGTAATATATAAGAATATAAGTTATAAGAGAATAATAAGAATATAATAAGTTATGAGCGAATAAGTGATAAGAATAAGTTCCAATCGAATAAGTTCCAAGAAAATGTAGCTAGCAAATAAAACTAAGTAGCAAGCGAATAAAAATAAGTTGCCAACGAATAAAATAAGTTGCAAGCCAATAAGTAATAAAAATAAATTGTGCTGTCTAAATCTGAATTAGTAATTTAATAAATCTTCACTATTTCAATCGAGAAACGATTTTTCGATATTGATTTAGCAGAAAATTACTTATTCACATTTAAAGAGTAAGCGAATTAGTTATAAAACGCTTTTCCATCGTGTTCTTTAAACCATCAATATTATAACGCAGTGGAAACGTGTTCATTAACGAAAATATTATGAGAATAAATTAAAAGAATTATGAAAAAATGATTAAACAAACAAATAAGATAAAAAAGGTAGGACAAAAATAAGATAAAAAGGATAGGACAAAAATAAGATAAAAAGGATAAGGCAAGAAATAAGATAAAAAAGATAGGACAAAAATAAAATAAAGAGATAAGTCGAAAAAAAGATAAAAAGACAAGTCAAAAAATAAGATGAATACGATAAGACAAAAAATATAAAATAAAAAGCATAAAACAAAAGAGATGAGATAAAACATGAAATGAAGAGGATGATATAAAAGGGAATATTATAAAAAAGACAATATAGAATGGATATTATAAAAAGGATAATATAAAAAGGATAAGGCAGCATCAAGAAGGTAAAAGGTACAGGCTAAAAAGGCTAACATGAAAAAAGATAAGTTGAAAAGGATTCTTATAAGCTTGAAAGAACATAGTCGTCAAGATCGAAAACGTTTAAAACCCCATATAATCGAAAAATTCATAACCGATTTATTTAAAAAATAATTCAACAGGATCTTTAATACCTTCGAACACCTTACGACAAAAAAAACATATAAAAATAAATTCACACTCCCATTTTATTCTAAAAAAGCTGAGTCAGACCAGAAACGTCAGATGGTGCAAAAATTTTCCTCACCAAGCTTCGTTCTGTTTTCTCTATCGAAATAAAAATATAAAAAATATATATAATGAAAATCCAAATCTAGATCGGGAAAAATTACCGATAAACTCAACAAATGCATGAAATGAACAATATTTTAGGGAAATAGTGGAATAATACGATATTTGAGATACGTAATTAAACTCATCAAAGTATGAATAATTCAATCAAAACAATGTATAAGATAAATAATTGAATTCATACAATTTTGGTAAATAATTCAATCAAAACAATGTATAAGATAAATAATTGAATTCATACAATTTTGGCAAATAATTCAATCAAAACAATGTATAAGATAAATAATTGAATTCATACAATTTTGGTAAATAATTCAATCAATACTATGTTTAAGATAAATAATTGAATTAAAGCAAAATCCGATACAAATAATTGATTCAATACAATATTTGGTATCAATAATTGATTCAACACAATATTTGGTATCAATAATTGATTCAATACACTATTTAGTAAAAATAATTGTTTCAATACAATATTTCGTACACATAATTGATTCAATACAATATTTTGTATAAATAATTGATTCAATACAATATTTTGTATAAATAATTGATTCAGTACAATATCTACTTCAAATACTTCAATTGATACAATAAAATATCTGAGACAAAAACTTGCTTTGATACAATATCAAAGACAAAAACTTAATTTATTAATACAATATCTTATGCAATTAATTGAATTGATAGAACATTTGTTGCGAATAATTGAACTGATACAAGTAATTGAATACATGATTTAAATAATTCAATAGCACAATATCTAATACCGATAATTAAATCAATGCAGTATCTCATTTAACTAATTGAATAACACAATATCTGATAATAAGAATTCAATTAAAAACAATATGTGGTAGAAATATTTGAATTAATTAATAATAGTAATAATTGATATAATATATTTTAGATAAATAATTGAATTGATATAATATTCGAGATAAATAATTAATAAATACAATATTTCTGATAAATAATTGAGTGGATACAATATCCGAGATAAATAATTGAATTAATATAATATCTCTGGTAAATAATTGAATCAATACAATATCTGAGAATAATAATTAAATTAATATAATATCTCTGGAAAATAATTGAATCAATACAATATCTGAGAATAATAATTAAATTAATACAACATCCGAGATGAATAATTGAATTAACATAACGTCTGATGAATTATTGAATTAATAAAATACTAATATTATATGATGTACAGAGCAGTTTTGTAAAATCTAAGAAAATTTTACTAGCAAGTACTAAACTGGTTACAACATTTCTATATAATTTTCTAAGTTTTCCTGAAATATTCGTAGATTTTACAAAACTGCTCTGTACTTCATATAAAATTAAATTTGTGAATTAATATATCCAAGAATACAAAAAATTTGTAAAGTTCAATAAACTAAATTTTTCCGTGTATCCTGGTTAAATAATTGAATTAATAAAATACCCTGGATAAATAATGGAATTAATAAAATATCCTAGATCAATAATTGCATGAATAAAATAGTTGCCAATTAAACAACATCATTTGAGAAAAATATTTTAATAACCCACTAAAAACGTGTTTATCGCTTCTCATTTGAACTATCTAGCGGGAATCAATCGAGAAATTAGAAGCGGGAGTGAAGTCTGACTAAGCGGTCCTTTTTCCACTTACGTGGCAAAAAGTGGATTCGATCTAAAAATACACGGAACGCTCGGACATTGCCAGTGGAAATGAAATGTAAAAAGTAACTTGTGGAACACGAGAGGTGACATCAAAGACGGATTAATGTTCTTTATATAAGTCAGCTGAAATTACCCAGTTTTCAAGATTCATTCCGCGCCTGATCCCTTTTCCAGTAGTTGCCGGGAGTTAAAAGAGATGAGGGTTCTTCTTGCTTGAGAGGGAAAAAAATAGCGCAAGGATCAACTGGGCGAAATATCCTAACATTTCACTGGTACGGATTTACGATTTCACAAGGGATCGGACGTGCTGCCCCTCCTTTTCGTTATTTTCTCTTTCTTCGCCAAGAAAAATCCTTTCTCATGTAACCAGAACGAATGCGAAAGCGACAGAATACAAAACGAATTTATGGTCTAGTCGAACGCGAAATTTTATTGCGCCACAAAAAAAGCTGCGGTGCTTTCAAACGTCGAGGAAAAGACCCTAGAGTCAATGCCACACTTTGCCCTTTATCGGACAATACTCCAACTTTATTTCGACTATGAAATCCCATAAATCAGATTTAATAATGATCCGAAAATGTATTCTTGCGACTTTATTGAATATTCAGAAAAGACGACGATTGTTTTTTAATTTGTTTCTGTTTTTCTTCGTTTATGTGTGGAAAAAAATTATCCTTGCGGATTATCATTTTTACATCAAGAGAAAAGATTTATTTGTATTCAATATAATTTGTTTGGAACAAATAAGTGTATATATTTGTCTCAGAGACAATTAAATTATTTATTTCTTTTAAGTAGATATTTTATTTGGCAGAAATAAAATTTTTATTTGAATCAAATACATTTTTATTCGAATTAAATACATTTTTATTTGAATCAAATCAATAAGTTAATTGGTTCTGAGACAAATATACCATTTCTCTGGGTGTATTTGGTAAAATTTAAAAAAGGGTTTATTTCGTAATTTTTTTTTAAATGTAGTTGTCTGTTTCTACACTGAGAAAAATGTTTAGTTGATTCAAAATTAACGTGGTCAATTAAAGAATTTGTTTGAATCAAATAAATTTTATTTGAATTAAATAAATTTTGTT
>WNHD01004700.1:0-24539 GCA_011057455.1 Ganaspis sp. Gsp50 | reverse complement strand
TTAGTCACTATTGACTAAAAATTAGTCAGAATGGTTACTAATTCATTTGATAAACGATTCGGTGCTGTTCAATTAGTCAAAAGTGACTAAATTCAGATTTAGAGAGTATACGTAGGTATCTTTTATATTATAATTTATACCATAGTTTTTTTTACGAAAAAGGAAAAAGCAAACAAAACGAAAAGAAACAAAACCTTGCAAACTTCAGCATGGTATTAGTGGTATAAATTATAATATAAATGATTTACTTATAAAAACAATTTCCTTATAACGATGTTGAAGTTTGCAACATTTTGTTTCTTTTCGTTTTATTTGCTTTTTCGTTTTTCGTAAACAAAAAAAACGTTGCAAACAGTATCATAACTTACGCAATTTATTGTAAACTTAAACAATTTACTAAAGACTTACATAATTTGTTATGACATTACAGTTATTAAAATTGTTATTTATTAAATCAAAACGTATTTAAAGAATTTTATAACATGATGAAAAATCATTAAATATTTATTTTACTTTCACATGTAAAATGCGACTGTCAGTGATTGCTTTTTTGTTCAATTAATTTGAAACTTTCTAAGATAAAAGAATTAATTAAATTTCATAGAAAGAAAATTTTGCTATCAACTAATAATGCAATTTTTGGCACTTGCACACTGAGAAAACGACTCGGTTAATATAGCACCTGCAAACAGAATTGTTGAATTTAACCGAGTAAAACGGTTACTTTTAAACAACTGATGATTATACGTAAACGTGTTATTCGGTTAAATTTAATTAACAGAAGTTTGCAGGCGCTATTTTAGCAGTGTTTCGGTTACTTTCAACCGACCCATTTTCTCAGTGCATAATTTAAAAAATGCAATTTTCAAAATAAGCGTTACGTAATATATGGATGGCCCCTAATGTAAAAAATGCTCAACTTGTTTGATCTTAATTTACTTGGTAAACATTCCTTCTTGTAAAGTAGATAAACAAAATGATAAATGGTGATTTTAACAAAGCCGTTTTTGAAATTGTTAACAGTAAAGAGAGATGCTTCTCTTTCCTTTTCGTGTACTTGCATTTTTGAATGTATAAGTGGGTTTGTAGTTGATCCTAGTTCTATATAGTTTCCTTAATTAGAGCCAATCTCTAGGGAGACGCTTCGTCTAGATACTGGGAGTTCCCCCAGTGATGTATCACTAAATCTTTAGCAAGATTTTCTACAACCCAAAGGCTCTCAGCTTTTCCCCTTTTCTCAACATTGTCTAATTTCGAGAATATTCATTTTAAGTAGTCCACTCTTATTAAACATTCATTGTCTATAGAGATTCCTTTATAATATGGAATTTATTCTTGTTCCATTATTCGTATTGTTCAGATTCCAAATTACCACTGAGAAAAATTTGTTAATTATAGTGGTTAATGATTGGATATTCATCAGATCATATGATCAGATATTGTATAGCTAAAAATTTGCTGTTCACTGCAAAAGCAGGTGACTTGATTTAAGACATTTAGGAGGTCATTTTTAAGATGTTTATTGGAGTCTTAAAATTTGGATCAATAAGGAAGAGTCTTACGTTATTTCCACCAATCAGGAATAAACCCTAAACGTCTTAAAATAAGACACCTCTTTTTGCAGTGTTGTAGCTAAAGTAGCTAATAATTGGCTATGGTAGCTAAAGATTGGCTATGGTAGCTAATAATTGGCTATGGTAGCTAAAGATTGGCTATGGTAGATAATAATTGGCTATGGTAGCTAAAGATTGGCTATGGTAGCTAATAATTGGCTATGGTAGCTAAAGATTGTCTATGGTAGCTAAAGATTGGCTATATAGCTAAAAATTGGAGATGATAGCTAAAAGAAATGGCTATAGTAGCCAATGATTAACTGTTACAGCAAAATATGTTAGCTGTTGCAACTATATTTCTTAGCTGATACTACAGATAAATAATTAGCTATGCATATAATAGCAAACCCATTTAGCCTGAATAGCTAAGAATTAGCTGCAACAGCTAACTTTTTTTTCTACTATGATTCTCTGCGTATTGTTTAAATTCTTGTTTAAATTCAATATTGTTTGTTATTCAATATTGTTTAAGTTCAATATTCTGTTGTTCAATTTTCAGATATTGCTTTTTAAACTCTAGATTATAGTGTTCTATAAGTTCATATCACTTTATTAAAGTTACGTAGATGATATTGTTAGAACTTTAGAAAAATCCATAAAAACAATCGAAACAATTTGTTCTAAAGTATTGAGTAGATTACTTTATTAAAAGAATACACATGATTTAATTAAGAATATCCATGATTTAATTCAGAATACACATGATTTAATTAACAATACACATGATTTAATTAACAATACACATGATTTAATTAACAATACACATGATTTAATTAACAATACACTTGATTTAATTAACAATACATATGATTAAATTAAGAATACACACATGTGATTTAACTACAAATACTGAGGTTTTTTCCGTTTAAAGTTTATTCGCCCTGTATATATAGTAAGTAGAGTTTGCACAAAGACAGAGACACTTGACTCGATGAAAAATTGTCTTTTAAAGTTTTCCACCACCTATTTGTCAAGATCAATTTTCCAGAATCCGAGAATTGCACTGGTATATATAACTTTTGGGTTCTTATTTCAGAAAGTGATGAGTAAATCTTGTTTATTTTGATCATTGAACAGTTTGATATAATAAATATTTATGAAAAATGGTGCGTTATCGAGAAAAATTAAAAGGTTTGCTTGAAATCTGTACTCTGGAGATCTTGAATTTTCATTGATTTTCGTGAAAGCAAAGCAGCCGCGACTTTAATGCACATGCGCAAATAAGCAGGGATGGTACAATTGGGTCATGTACCTTTGAACTAGTGAACGACTGTTATTTTATGACGTCAAGCATTTTCCGTTTGCACGTTTCTTTCAAATTAATCGTCTCAGATTCAACTAGTCGTCTAATTCTCGTATTTTAGTTGAATGGCATTTTTGTACTCGAATCAATCAAGGTTTTAGCGTCTGTATAGGTTCAGTGTAAGTTCGATTTTGAACTTATATTAACTATTTTTTTTTACTCGAATTAATCAAGGTTTTAGCATCTGTATAGGTTCAATGTAAGTTCGATTTTGAACTTATATTAACTATTTTTTTTACTCGAATTAATTAAGGTTTTTAGCTTCTGTATAGGTCCAATTAAGTTCGATTTTGAACTTACTTTAACTATTTTAGTCCACTTTTGACTGAAAGTGTTTTTTTAGTCCCAATTTCCACTAACTTTCAGCATCGAGAGTTTAATTTTAAGCCCAAAAACTGTCTCATTCTTGTTTTCAGCTGAAAAATTGACTCTTTTTTAGTAATTTTGGTTTTAAGGTGTAAAGGGTTTAAAACTTTATTTTTACTATGAAAAACAAAACAAAAAACTAATTGTTTATTTTGTTAAATGTTTAAATTATTTAATTAATTGTTTAAATTAATTGTTAAATGTTTAACTAATGATGACAAATCGGTGGTAATTTTCTTTTGTTTTTCTTTTTTTGCACAGGAAAATAAAATTTTTAATTTACAATATGAACTTACATTATTGTTACAGGCTTACACTGAGAGAAAAGAATTCGTGAAACAAGAATAAAAATATACTTACAACTTATTCTTGTTTCAAGAAAATTTTCGATTCGTTATAAGAATTTTTATTGAATCAAGAATACATATTCTAGGTCCGAATCTAAGAATAAAGTAGATTAGATCCAATGCATTTTTGCATTGAATCAAGAAAACTTTTCTCTCAGTGTATGTCTGTAGAATTTTAAAAGAAAATTGAAATGATAAATGTTAATTTTCAATGCAGGATTGAAAATTAACATTTCGTTTTTTTTGTGTGATTATCATGGTGTTTAAAAACACATTGAACAAACGTAATTTAAAGTAGTAATTGACAATACTTTGAGCTCCTTTTTAGTAACAAAATGTACTTTAACTCTGTTGAAACAACTCGAGTGGAAAATTTATTTTCTATTTTGGTCTTTGGCTGGGAGGAAAAAGAAGGAAAATTATCTTTTAATTAATTTTTTCAAATCTGCGAAAGTTGTGTGATATGAAATTGAAGGAATGTTAACGACGCTTTGTAAAAAATTATAGTAACATTTGAGGCATCTCTAACAGAGTAATTTAAATTTCTTCCTTTGAAGACTTTAATTTACTCTACGATCTTTTACAATCATTTATAGAGTAGAAAGGACAAAGAAGTGAATTAACGAATGAAATGACGTAAAAGTTAAAAGTCAAAGTAAACACAAAATGTGCAGTAAATGCAGTGAATGCTGTCAAGCTCAACACAGTAGTGTGGACACTAGTCCAACTCCTGAAAGTAATTCCGAATCGTCAGGTAATTTTCATTCAAAATTAATAATCATACATTTGTTTTGTTATCCTTCCAATATACAATTTCAAAATTTTTTTTTCGCGATTTTGAAGCTCGTTTTGCATATATTTTAAATCCGTTTAAACAGATTTTTATCATTTGACTATATTCTTTATCATCTTTTGATCATATTCTTTATCATTTTTTGATCATACTCTCTAAATCTGAATTAGTCACTTTTGGGCATTTTGACTAATTTTTAGTCAATAGTGACTAATTCTCAGTAGAAAACTACAAATTCATTTTGCAACCCTTACTAATTGAACTAGTAAGCTTTACAAAATGAATTTGTAGTTTTCTACTGAGAATTAGTCAGTATTGACTAAAAATTAGTCAAAATGGTTACTAATTCATTTAATAAACGATTCGGTGCTGTTCAATTAGTTAAAAGTGACTAATTCAGATTTAGAGAGTATTCTTTATCATTTTTTGACCATATTTTTATCATCTTTTGACCATATTTTTATCATATTTTGACCATATTTTTATCTTCTTTTGACCATATTTTTTATTAACATCTTTTGATCATATTTTTGGTATCTTTTGACCATATTTTTATCTTTTTTTGACCATATTTTTTATTAACATCTTTTGGTCATATTTTTGGCATCTTTTAACCATATTTTGAGCATTATTTTTATCATATTTTGACCATATTTTTTATTAACATCTTTTGATCATATTTTTGGTATCTTTTAACCATATTTTTATCATATTTTGAGCATTATTTTTATCATCTTTTGACCATATTTTTTATTAACATCTTTTGATCATATTTTTGGTATCTTTTAACCATATTTTTATCAACGTTTGACCATATTCTTATCAACTTTTGACCATATTTTTATCAACGTTTGACCACATTCTTATCAACGTTTGACCATATTTTTATCAACTTTTGACCATATTTTAAGCATATGTATTTTGATCATCTTTTGATCATATTTTGATTATCTTTTGACCATATTTTAAACATATTTAAATTTGAAAGGACACAATTTGAAAATATATTTAGAACATTTGCAACAAAATGGAAACAAGTCAAACTTTGCTTGTATTTTGTTCAAACGTTGATGATGTTTCTCTGCTCGCGTGATAATTAGTAAGTTAGACAATTTGACTCGTACAAAGCATCCGAGTTATTAAGTCCGTCATTCTGTGAAGTCTAGATTCATGTATCCCTTGCAAGAGTGGGTAAAGACACATACGTGCACATCTTTAGAAATTCACTTCTGCACGCATAAATTATAATCCTCTTTACTGCAAGACAAACTCATTTTTGATCTTATCCTCGCGTTTCATGTTGCGCGAGGGGTGGATAAAGTGCACGAAAAGATCGTCCCCTTGAGGAATGTGCACAATTTAAATTTAGTCCTTCATTCTAATTAAATCAAGATCTAAACTGAAACTTGAATTTTACTTTTTGTCTTCTACATTTTACTTTTTTCTTCTACTTTTACTTTCTTCTACATTTTACTTTTTTTATATTTCACTCTTTTTCTTTTACATTTTACTTTTTTTCTTCTATATTTCACTCTTTTTCTTCTACATTTTACTTTTTTTCTTCTATATTTCACTCTTTTTCTTCTACATTTATGTTTATAAAATTCGGAAAGTTCATTTGAACAAACTGTTTTGTTTTCGTTTTAATTTTCTAAAAATATACTTTTATAATGAAAATGGACAATTATTTTTGAACCATAATAATATAAAAGAAAATAATTGTTACATAAAATAATATTTTGAAATAAATTTGAATTGTTATAAATAAAAGCACAAAAATTTCGTTCATTTGAACGTTTCGAACTTTATTTGCATCTACATTTTACTTTTCTTCTTCTACATTTCACTTTCTTTCTTCTACAAAAAGAAAAGCTTTCAAAACAAATGTAAAAATGTCTCTTTTTACAAAAATGTTTCTTTTTCCAAAAATGCCTCTTTTTTCAAAAGTGTCTCTTTTTCCAAAAATGTGTCTTTTTCCAAAAATTCCATTTAGGATAAAGTTTTATTACAACCAAGCCACGTTTTATTTTCGTTTAACTTTGTTTTACGTGATTTTTTAAAATTGTATTTTATACAAACACAGTTTCGTAAAGTTGATAGTAGTAATACAAAGTTTCGTTTTCTAATTTACATTAAGTTCGTGTTCGTTTTTCCATACAACTGTTTTGTTCATTTAGAACATAAAAAATAAACATTTCAATCGCAATTGGAAACAATGAATTTTAATTAAAAACTCTGCTCTAATGAAAATGTTTATTTTTTTGTTCTAGAAGAAGAATGGAACCCCGATGGTAAAGGACGCCAAGGAAATGATATCGGTGAGTCGGAACTATTCGTTACAAAAAATAAAAACTCTTGAATTTAAAAGTTTACGCATTTACAAGTAAAGATGATTACATATAAGTATGATTCTATCACTCGGTAGTTCCTTAATATATATTTAAATTTTCAATTGAAACTAATTACGACCAGCAATTATATATCCATGGATTTTTTTTTTGATCTCGTAAAGGTTTTCGATAACGTATCATAAGCTTAACTTAACCCTTGAAATTGTTAGAACATTTGGTGAGCTTCCGAGTTCGTGTTTCACCTTTTCTCTCTCTCTCTCTCTCTCTCTCCCCAACCCTTTGATGAAAACCCGGACAGGTAGTATTCGAAACTGATACAAAATAATGCCAGTCATCTAGAGCAAGTTTAGTTGCATGTCACGAAAAAAACGAGATGAAATTTATTGGCGGTAACGGTTGATATTGATGTGCCGAATACGTCATCTTGAATTGCATGACAAACTAAAATTTCATTTACATACGTGCGAAACAGATTTTAATGGTTTTTAACTCTTCTAAACAAAAAAAAACTCGTTCCTTTGTTTTTCTGTGATATTATGAATCAGTGAAAAAAACGGGGTCAAAAGAAGTTGAAATCCCGACGAGATAAAGATAATCCTCCTCATTTTCTTCCTTTTACTACAAATGGAATCTCTGTGGACTGCTTTGTAAAAATTTCTGGACAATTTCCGAGAGATTTTAAAGAACGAAACGAATGATGACAAGTAGGCTAACCATTATTCTTGGATCTTTTTTTAAATCGGCTTTTTTCAGTGTTGTTTTTTTAAGTATCATTATTTTTTGTTATTATTATTATTATTATTGTTATTGTTATTGTTATTTTATTTTAGTTATTACAATTTTTTTAATTTTATTTTAGTTATTGTACATATTTTATTTTATTTTAGTTATTATATACTTTATTTTGAATTTATTTTGCGTCCTTATAGAGGAAGCATTATAATCGTGACAATTTTCGATGTTTACTATTATTATTATTACTCAGGGTTTGGTATTAATGATTCAAAACAAAAATCTATCCAATAAGTAGTAAGTAGCATCTTCTCTAATGCTACAGAAATATGCAAATTGTAACGTATTTACGTATTTCCCCAATATATTAGAGAAGACATTACCATTGGATGGGTTTTCATTTCCATTAGAAAAAATTTTCTTGAAGTAGAATTTCGCAGTATTTGATGCATCTCGAGATGCATATAATGTTGGAAACTTTATTGGTTAGTGCATTTTTTTATCAATGAAATTGAATCGATTGTATAAACGGAAAAACTTCTGTTCCATTGTTTGCTAAGTTAACTTTTTGCAAATAGAAATGCCATTTATTGGACATCTTAAAACATTCTTATGCAGAAAAACCTCGAGAAAAACAAACGGTAATTTTTGCTCCTTTTAAACAGTTTCTATATTTTATTATTGAATTCGATTTCTAGAATTTTGAATTCAAATTCATTGAATTAAATTTTATTTGATTTTGAACTGGATTACTGTAATTTCCAATTAAAATTCGTAGAATTGAAAATTTAACTTCTGGAAATTAGAATTGAAATTCATCAAATTTTGAAGTGGATTTTTGGAATTTGGAATTGATATTCATCGAATTTTGATATCCTTTTAATTTTAAATGGGATTTCTGTAGATTCGAATTCAAATCCATCTAATTGAATTTGATCTGATTATTAATTGGATTTATCGAATTTCAAAATAGATTTCTGCGATTCCAATTACATTTTCCGAATTTTGAACTGAATTTCTGTAAATTCGAATTGAATTTCATCTAATATTTTAAATTGGTTTTTTAGAATTTTGGATTAAAATTCATTAAATTGGATTTCTAGAATTTTGAATTTAAATTCGTTAAGTTGATTATCATCTAATATTTTGAATTGGATTTCTGGAAATTTGATTTGAAATTCCTCGAATTAAATTTTATGTTATTCAATTTCATGTAATTAAATTTCATCTAATATTTTGAATTGGGTTTCTTTATAATTTCGAATTGAAAATCAACGAATTTTAAATTGGATTTCTGAGAAATCGAATTGAAATTCCTCGAATTAAATTTCATATAATTGAATTTCATGTAATTCAATTTCATCCAATATTCTGAATTGAATTTCTGAGGATTTTCAAATACAAATTCATTCAATTGAAATTCATCTTGAATTGGACTTCTGGGAATTCGATATGAAATTCCTCGAATTGAATTTCATTGAATTGAAATTCGCATCTAATTTTGAATTGGATTTGTAGAAATTCGAATTGATTTTGTAGAAATTCGAATTGAATTTCATGTAGTTTAATTTTATCAAATAATTTGAATTGGATTTCTAGAATTTTAAATCTATTGAATTGAAATTCATCTATGTAATTTTAATTTGGATTTCTGGAAGTTTGAATACAAGTTTGTCGAATTTTTAATTGAATTTCTGGAAAAAAGAATTAAAATTCTTCGAATTTTGGATTTCTTCTAATCTTAAATTAGATTTTTGGAAATTCAAATTGAAAACCATCTAAATGAGTTTCATATTCTAATTTTGAATTGGTTTTCTGGAAATTAAAATTTAAATTAATCGAATTTTAAATTGGAACTCCATTGAAATCGAAATTGAACTTCTCATACAATAAGTATTTTTAATTGGATTTCTCGAATTTTGAATTGAAATTCAATTTCTGGAGTTTTGGATTAAATGTCTGGAATTTCGAATTAAATTTCTCAAACTTGCATTTCTTGAACTTTGCATTGGATTTTCTAAACTTTGAACTGTATTTCTTGAACTTTGAATTGAATTTCAAAACTTTTCTGAAACTGTTAGCTATATTATTTGTCATGGATAGGTACTGAAATCTTTTCGAGTAAACAAGTCTATAAAGAGACCGATCATGACTGTAAAGTTTACCAAAATGCAATTATTGATAGACTTTATAGGTCGCCGTACTCTTTAATAAACTACTCAACAGTTTAATGGGCTCAACAATGGCATTATCATTGTTACCCACATGAATACATAGTATGAGACTCGAAATAAACGTGACCAGAAAGTTGAGATCCGTTTACCATTAAACGCGCGTTTTCATGCTGTTCTTTTACCAACATCACAGAAACATGTGTTAACTTGTATACAACCAAATTGCCCTCTACGTCTATTCCTAGTTACACTTTAAACTCAAAGTGTAAAATGTGGTTTCTTGCTTTCAATTTTCCACAAGCTCTCACCCTTCTGCTTATATTCATCCTGTCATTACTAAATCAGTCAAATTCTTATGGTTTTCAATTTCCTAAGAATGCCAATTTATAGCCCCATATTGTACAACATTCTTGTGGCTTGAATTTTAATGTACAAGTTATTAATAAACTTGAAGAATTTGTCAACTATTTGACATCCGACTCGATTTTTAAACTTCATTTGCAGTTTTTTTGCATTACAAATGGAAACAATCCATTCACTGTAATGATTACTGTAATTGGTATTTTGATCGATTGGTATCTATTTATTGACAATCGTTTCTGAGGCACATTCAGTTTCGGCTCTTGGCTTTTACAGGTCCCCTAAACTTTAGGGGACAAACTGGAAAATCCCATGACCCTTCGCAAATTTTATTGTTGCAAGACCCTCTTTCAATTCAATAGCTCTTCACAGGCCAAAGATCAAAAAGCGTTTATATTATTCGGGCGTGTTAAAAAATACATTGTTCAGAGGGGGTCAAATTACCTTTCAAATCTCGGAACCGGAAGTAATTATGTAGTTTAAATTTGACTGATGATGATAGGGTTACAGAATAAATATTAAATACCGTGTTTCTTCACTTGGAGGAATATTTTCTTCGATCGTAAAATAATATCCTTTATTTTATCCTTTTGTTTTGTTTTATCATTTCGTTTTGTTTTATCCTTTAGTTTTTTTATCCATTTGTTTTTTTATCCTCTTTTTTTATCCTTTTATTTTTTTATCCTCTTTTTTTAACCTTTTATTTTTTTATCCTTTTGTTTTTTATCCTTTTGTTTTTTTATCCTCTTGTTTTTTTATCCTTTTGTTTTTTATCCTTTTGTTTTTTTATCCTTTTGTTTTTTTATCCTTTTGTTTTTTGACTACATAAAAATTTTATTTTATACATTGATTAAACTAAATATTTTGAGCGAAAAATAATTCTTTTCATTTTAAGATATATTTATTTGAGTGTGGATTATAATCGTTAGTTTCTAATTGACTTGTTTATTCATATTTGTAGAGTACATAAATTCAAAATTCCATGTATACTGATTACTTGATTAAAACATATTGCCGCGTGAATGTGTAAATTGATCAAAAGATGAATAGTACGTACATAAGAAGGATATAGCTTCCATTAATTTGCTCTATTTTTATAAGTAAAACAGCTTCTTGCTATAATTGCGAAAGTCCTTCAAAGCTTTTTATACTGTTTCAAAATGACCCTTTTATACAATCTCCTTTTTCAATTGAACTGGTAAAAAAGCGTATTTAATGTTTATTAAATTATTATGAAATAACATTAACTATTTTACAAACTGAAAATACAGTCGAACATTCAAAAAAAGAAATCTATTTCTTGAAATAGACCACTAAATATTGTTTCTTATATAAAATCAACGTTGCCACAGGTCAGGGAAGTAAAAGTAGCAGATATTGTTTAGTTTCGTATACCGAGGAGTAAAAGAGGAGTAAAAGAGGAGTTCTCGTTTATTTTCATATACCGAGGAGTAAAAAAGGTGCTAAAGAGGAGTTTTGGTTTATTTTCGTATACTGAGTAGTAAAAGAGGAGTTTTGATTTATTTTCGTATACTGAGGAGTAAAAGAGGAGTTTTGATTTATTTTCGTATACTGAGGAGTAAAAGAGGAGTTCTTGTTTATTTTCATATATCGAGGAGTAAAAGAGGTATAAAAGAGTTCTTAAAGAGTTCTTACTTTTTTTTTAAATATCGAAGAGTAAAAGAGGTGTTCTTGTCAATGAAAGTAGGTCGATTATAATCGATCTACTAATAATCGATCTTCTTTTAATAATTATTAAAAGAAGTGTAAAGGAGGTGTAAAAGAGGAGTTGACCTTTATTTTCGAAAACCAAAGAGTATCCTTTACTTTATCCTTTTACTGCCTAAACTTTTAAAATATCTCCTTTAATTGCATAAACTTTTCAACTTTTAACTCCAATTGCATATATACATTTTTCAACTTTTTTTCTCCTGTTGCACGAGTTTGTGAACTTTTTGCATTATCTCCACAAGGTTATGGACTTTTTGCCTCTATTGCATAAGTTTTTGTGGTTTTCACTTCATCAATTACATTAATTAACGAACTTTTTACATCAATTGTTAAAATTGTACTTTCCTCAACATCCAATTGTGATTTTGATAGGTACCAGAAATCATATAAGTTTTTGTATTGCTACAAAACTATCTCTTTTTCTCTGATTGAAAACTCACGTTCATTTGCACGTTTTGTATGGTTCACAAATTTTTTTACCAGTTTTTAAGTGTCTCAAAGGGGATAATAATTAATTGTCATTATTAATAAATTAATATAGCAGCAAGAAATTTGTTTTTGTTGCTCCTATAGTAATTGCAATTTTACTATGCATGGAATATTGCCTCAATTGACTTGAAGAAAAATAATCCATTTTTTATGAAAAATGGTTAATTTAACTCGTTTTTATTTAAGTCATTTATTTTATTTAAGTTATTTTTTATTTATGTTATATTTTATTTATGGTTAATTTAACTCGTTTTTTTAAGTCATTTATTTTATTTAAGTTATTTTTTGTTTATGTTATATTTTATTTAAGTTACATTTTATTTAAGTTACACTTTATTTAAGTTACATTTTATTTAAGTTACATTTTATTTAAGTTACAGTTTATTTAAGTTACAATTTATTTAAGTTACATTCTATTTAAGTTATATTTTATTTATAGTTTATCCTTTCATTAAAAAGATCGCTTTAGTGCACTGTCTAAAAACGAATGAGTCACTTTTGAGTCTTTTGACTCATTGAAATAGGACCGATTTGTTTATTTAATTATAAATCTTATTTTAAGACAAGAAATAAGTCTTCATTTAAGTTGCAACATCTTTAAGACAGACCTTGTTGATTTTCAGACCACATCTTATTTTCATTTACATTGTGGAAGCATACTAGTAGGCAGACCAATCTTATTTTCAAGATATAGCATTAATTTCAGATGCATCTTAAAATAAGATTTTCTCTTTACTGTGTAATTAGTAACCGTTTTGACTAATTTTCAGTCAATAGCGGTTAATTTTCAGTCAATAGTGGTTAATTTTCAGTCAATAGTGACTAATTTTCAGTCAATAGTGATTAATTTTCAATCAATAGTGATTAATTTTCAATCAATAGTGATTAATTTTCAATCAATAGTGACTAATTTTCAGTCAATAGTGGTTAATTTTCAGTAAAAAGAACTACAAATTCATTTTGTAAAGTTTACTAATTTAATTAGGAGGATTACCAATAAATTAATTTGTAATGTTCTATAGATAATAAGTCACTGTTGACTGAAAGTTAGACACTGTTGACTGAAATTAGACACTGTTGACTGAAAATTAGACACTGTTGACTGAAAGTTAGACACTGTTGACTGAAAATTAGACACTGTTGACTGAAAGTTGGAGACTGTTGACTGAAAATTAGACACTATTGACTGAAAGTTAGGCACTATTGACAAAAAATTAGTCTAAACGGTTACTAATTCATCAAATACGAATCGATCCTGTTTCAATTAATCAAAAGACTCAAAAGTGACTAATTTAGATTTGGAGATCATGTTACAGTTGTGTAGTAAGGCAACATTACATCACTGCAAAAAATGGTGTCTTAAAAGTGGGACAAAAGTGTCTTATTTGGTTAAAAACGTCTTAAATTAAGACATTTTTTATGTCTTAGTCACCAAATATTTCTTAATTTAAGACGTTTTTAACCAAATAAGACACCATGTTTTTGTAGTGTACATTTCTTTAATACACTATGAAATAGAGTAGAAACATATATTTATATATATAGTATTATTCTAGCTTTGTTATAGTGTTGTTTCAGAACTGTTTTAGTAAAATAGTTGTATTGTTGCAGTGATATTGTTGCATATAATGTTGCAACAATATACTAATAGTACTCTTATAGTACTTGCAATAGCTGTAGCATAATACTAATAGTAGTAATAATAGTATATTAGTAGTAATAGTATATTAGTAGTAATAGTATATTAGTAGTAATAATATATTAGTAGTAATAGTATATTAGTAGTAATAATATATTAGTAGTAATAGTATAGTAGCAGTAATAGTATAGTAGTAGTAATAGTATAGTAGTAGTAATAGTATAGTAGTAGTAATAGTACAGTAGTAGTAGTAGTATAGTAGTAGTAATAGTAGAAATACATAAACACGAATGAAACAATTTCTCAACACTTTACAAACACCCAAAATCCCAATAATAAATTTTGAACCAAGTGCCCATGCAACATTGTTGCAGCATTGGTAAATAGTAAATCATTGCAGAAATAGATTAAGACATTAGACCCGTGAATTGGAACCGGAAGTTCCTGGTTCCACCCAGACGAGGACTTAAATTAGACTCTTGCTTGAGTCTTCCATCTGCTTGAAACAACTTCCTGATTGATGTTTGAGTAGCCGAATGTTTAAATAATTTCGTACATCCTGTATCTATGTGCATCAATTTTTAAGGACATTGAACCATAATCTCTCTGTTACTTTTGCGGAAATTGAAATTTACAACCTATATATACATGTAGTGATCATGCGTCGAATTGGCACAATAAACTAGAGTCGCACTCTGACGGATGCCGGGTGAAATAGCTTCAAGTTGCCTCAATAGCTTCGCCACACCCTGTAGCTGGACCGGTCTTGTAGAGAAGCATGTTTCTACTGAGAGAAAACTCAAGGCCTAAGGTCAATATTTTTAAGCAAAGAGATGGCTTCTCCTATACCTAGTCTAAAATCCAAGCTATCGTGTCAGTAGAATGGGGCCTTTCTCAATTCACGTTAAGGCTGACGCATTTTGCTTTTGATATATTTATATGGCTGTGTCAATGACACGCGGCGACACGACGCGGTCCGTCAGACAACTAATATTGATTATAAAACCGTGGTCGTGTGTCGACGATTTTTTCTCGCCGCTCAGCCTCCCGGCAGTGCACGCGACGGAAACTGTGACAAGTTAGCCCTTTAAATTCTTATTAAAAGCGTCTGCCATCTGCCACTGCTTTCATTTAATCCTCAATTGAAATTATCAGTGTTACTCTTTATTACTCTTGTTACTTCTTCTCGACGTTCTGATAGAAAGGCAGGCGCTCACTGCTTCAGACATGTAAGTCAATTTATGAGACTCTAATCATGTATGGCTTTAATTCAAGGATTCTTTCCACTCTCTTTTTACAGGATTTTTAACTGTACTTTCCGGACTTTTTTTGTTACGTATTTTTTGCCATTTGTTGCTATTTTTTTATATTTGCTACTATTTTTTGCCATTTGTTGCTATTTTTTTATATTTGCTGCTATTTTTTACCATTTGCTGCTATTTTTTGTTATTTGACGCTATAGTTGTTTTGTATTTTTTGCGTGCAAGTTGGTGTATAGATTGTATGTGGAAAATAGTTTGAGTACTATTTCTGGATGAGTTGGTGAATCTATTTGTTTCGTTGACTATAGCAAAAACAATCAATGTAATAAGTGGTTTTTAAGTGCAATTTTATTTTAGGGTTGTGTGTTAGATTTGCGTAATATCAGTTGAGAAAGCTTCCTCTATGTGGAAGCAATGTGCGTGATTTCTCTTTAAATTTGAATAAAACTATTTCTATTTTGGTTAGTTAAAAAAAAACAAGTTGGGAAGAGATTAATAGCAGTAGTAAAATAGGGGATAATATTGTACGATTGGGAATAGTATTCGAATAGTAGTGGTAGTAATATTAAATGAGCGTGAATAAAAAATAGAGGATTAAGGATGTATTTATGGATTTTGTATTCATATGAAGCATTTAAATGTTATTGGATGAAATAAATTGAAATAATAGTATAGTTATTTGCAATCAATTGTATATAGATTGCAATTAAAATAAATAATATGATAATGCATTAATGATGATGATTTTATTTTTTTCTTTTTGTGTTATTTTATAATAATGATAATGATAATAATAATAATGATAATAATAATAATGATAATAATAATAATAAAATAATAATAATAATGATAATGATACTAATAATAATGATAATAATAATAATAATAATGATAATAATGATAATAGTAATAACAATAGTAACAGTAATAATAATAGTAACAACAATATTTTTAATAATTAGGGTTCCGTACCCGTAAAACGAACCCTATTACTTTAATTCGTTTCTTTTATAATGATGCCAATAATTACGAAAATACTAATCATTATGATAATAGTGATAATAATGATAAGAGTGGCAATAATTATGATAATAGTAGTAATAATAATAATGATAATAATAATAGTAACTTGTAATAAAAAAAAGAGAAATAAAAAGCACTAATTATACTTCTAGGGTTAATATTCCGTAAAACTTGGAAGCGGGAAGTAATTTCGTTTCAACACGAAAAAAAGTATTTCACTTTTTATTGCAATATATTTAGCGACTATTAAAATCTGTTACGATTTAAAAAAAAAGGCGTGTATATCTTTTTATATAGGCGTGTATATCTTTTTTATATAAGCGTGTATATCTTTTTTATATAAGCGTGTATATCTTTTTTATATAAGTGTGTATATCTTTTTTATATAAGCGTGTATATCTTTTTTATATAAGCGTGTATATCTTTTTTTATATATAGACGAGTATATATTTTTTTATATAGACGAGAATATTTTTTTTTATATAGTGAAATAATCAATTTCACAGAAAATTTATAAATATTTTTGTTTATTGTATTTATCAACATAATAGTTTTGTTTTACCTAAAAAATGTTACCTACAATTTTACCTAAAAGTTACATTTTTATGTTTTATAATTTTCATACAATTTGTGCACATATTGTTTTCATGTACCTATGTGAACTGTATTATTTTATAGTTATTTATTTGTGTTATTGTGTATTACATTATTTATTCATTTACATAAATGTGATGTTTTTTTACTTCTTTTTTCTAAGGTACTAGTTTTCGATGTATATACATTGAAAACTACTAAACTACTGCTATTGATTTTATATAAAATCAATAAATATTAGCTTAGCATGGAAATGGTATTTTAATGATGAAAATAATATCAATAATAATGAAAATGTAATTTATATCGTTTTCATAAATATTTATTTATTGTTTGTTTCATGATACAATGAACAAGTGCTTTATAACAATGCATTGTCGTAAAATACTTGATTTAGTGCATTGATAATAAAATGAAAATTCATTTATTATTTGATTTTAAAGTAACGTGAAGACCGAAAGGGTAATTAGGTTCTAAATGTAACTCATAATTTAATTTATTTTTCAGTTTTCAATTGATCTCTTTTCTTTTCATTTATATTAGAAATCAATTCATTTATATTAAAAATTAATACTTTTATTTTATAAATTTATTCATTTATTTTATTGTATTTTATTTTAATGTATTTTATTTTAATGAATTTTATTTTAATGTATTATTTTAATGTAATAACATTTTAATGTTATTACATTTTAATGTTATTACATTTTAATGTTATTACATTTTAATGTTATTACATTTAAACATTTTAATGTAATAGTATCTTAATGTAATATGATTTTAAAGAATATCTCTTTTTGAAATATGTATCTTTTTAAAAAATTATCTAGTTCAAATTCTTGCAAAGATTAAGAGAGTGATTCATACTGCTACTTTTATTTGAAGTGAGATAGAAACATATTCCTTTAAGACAAAAATCTTCAAAACAAAAATATTTTCCAAATCCAATATTTTATGTATTATAGAGTATTTTACTTATTAAGTATTATTACACGTTTTATGTCTTTTTAAAGAGTTGTTTTTCATAATTAAAATTTGTTTTCCATTTTCCATAAAAATCGTATTTACTTATGTAAAACATCAGCATTTTTTACTACTTTTTGTTTTTAAACATTAAATAGACATTTTTATATGTAAAATATCATTTTCAAATATAAAATACTATTTTTAATTATTAAATGACATTTTTAAATATTAAATACCATTTTTAATTATTAAATGACATTTTTAAATATTAAATACCATTTTTAAATATTAAATAACATTTTTAAATATTAAATACCATTTTTAAATATTAAATACCATTTTCAAATGTAAAATACCATTTTCAAATGTAAAATACAATTTTCAAATGTTGCCATTTTCATATATAATACCATTTTCAAGGATAAATGAAAAATGTTCGATTTTAAAATAACGTTTTTAAATGTAAAAAATTATCAAATATTTTTGAATATAAACTGTTATATTTTTGTTTTGAAAATTGAGCCTTTTAAAGACATTTTTAATGTTTCAGTTTTTATTTGAATGCCTGAAATCAAATTCAATTACCTTTGGTGTGTTATATATATGTAGAGTAATTTCGTTTTTATGCACTGTCGTTTAGAGTAGAAGGTATATAATAAAATTGTAAAGACGTTGTTCTCTCTGGCTTTTATTTTTCAACACAGGTTTAATACCATTTTTCAAGAAAATGAAAACAAGTGGCTTTTAGAGAAAATACATATATCAAACCATCACATGTGTAGAACACTTTTCATTCAAGTTATGACAGACCAAGCATTCAATAAGCTTATTCAATACGAATTGAATCCACGCAGAATCGTTTCAAGTTTCATGCACTCATTCATCTATTTTTACTTGTCTTTTAAAATTATTTTCATAGGAAAATGGATTGATTAATTTCAGAAAAAAGTATTATCATAATATTATTATTATTATTATTATTATTATTATTATTGTAATCACATTGCAATCATTATTATATATTGTTGTAATCATTGTAATCATATAATCATATATTACTTATTTTTCGTATTTAATTGCAAAAGCGTGTTTTAAAATATTTTCCCTGAATTATTGTAACAGAAATGTCAACTGTGTTATCTCGAGAAAAATTAACGTTCTAAATTCACATGAATACCATTTTCTGCATCTTAAATTCCGACAAATTAAGCAGTATTCAAATTAACTCGTGTTGATGCATTTAAATACATCGCACGCGAGGTAATTTCATAAGAATAAAAAAAAAGTTTTTTCTACAGTGTAACAATAGTAATATACAATAGTAATAAACAACAGCAATAGTTTACATTTTAGATTTTTAGTTAATAAATTCTCCTAAAGCAAAAATAATCTGTTTTCAATATTAAAAATGTTTTGTCCTCAGTATTGGATCCTTCATTAAAAATTTTTAAAATCTGAGTCGAGATTCATAATTTTGTTTCTCTTTTTAATTAAAGGTGTTTGCTTTTAAAAATCGTTGTATGTTTATAACTTGTTTTTAAATTCTTTTTGAAAATTTTTGTTGGAAGAATTTTTCTGAACGAATTTTTGTTGAATGATTTTTGTTGGATGAATTTTTTAATGAATTTTCGTGAATGATTTTTTATTGGATGCATTTTTTGAATGAATTTTCGTAAATGATTTTTGTTGGATGCATTTTTTGAATGAATTTTCGTGAATGATTTTTTGTTGGATGCATTTTTGATGAATTTTCGTTGAATGATTTTTTTGGATGCATTTTTTAATGAATTTTCATATGTATGATTTTTTGTTGGATTAATTTTTTTTTAATGAATTTTCGTTGAATGAATTTTTGTTGGTGCATTTTTGTTTTCCCAGGAAAGACAAAATATTGATTTGAATAAAGTACCTGTGTATGAGTTTGCATATTATTGTAACTTATGAAGTACGCTGCAATGCTTTTCTTATATGCGAACAAGCGCGTCGAGTTGATAATTACCATGAAATCTCAATCCGTTAGATTTAATATGCATATAGGAATTTGTTTCATTTTTCACAAAAGCTAGGATTAATTGCATTTGGGAATTCTCGTGAAAGTTTTTAAAAGGATTTGCCATCAAAGTAGACGTGTCGTCAAGTCGACAATTGAAAAAAATGCATAATTAATTTGTACATGACCCTCAAAAGGAGTCTGAAAGATCGGGTAGACTTATTTATTAATTGGACACGCACTCTTCGCTACAGGGGGAAGTAAATGGTCTCTGAAGAAGGGATCACTATTACGCCAGGGTCGAAAGGGTTCAAAGCAGGGAGATTTCTTTACCACTTTCTATATGCTCCACCATTGTTGTCGATTTGATAGTCTCATTACGAAAAGGGTCCAGACACATCCTAATCTGTGAACAAAAATTACTCTCATTTCTTTTCCTTTTGCAAGGAGAAAAAGGTTTCTTTTAATTTAAAGATGTTTCACTAGTATGTTTAACTTGTGTCTTTTAAATTGTTTTTTTTTATTTGAGGATGTTTTTTTATCCAATGGAGTTTTCTTTAATTCAGTTAAATCTTCTGTGAGTCAATGCATTGAAAACATTAAATGGTTCAATGCAATTTTTATTGGTTTAATACAATGTTCATTGATTTAATGCAATTTTCATTGATTCAATGAAATATTTTTTTATTTAATGCAATTTTAATTGGTTCAATGCAATTTTAAATGGTTCAATGCAATTTTTATTGGTTTAATACAATTTTCATTGATTAAATGAAATATTCTTTTATTTAATGCAATTTTAATTGGTTTAATGCAATTTTAATTGGTTCAATGCAATTTTAATTGGTTCAATGCAATTTTTATTGGTTCAATGCAATTTTTATTGGTTTAATACAATTTTCATTGATTCAATGAAATTTTCTTTGGTTTAATATAATTTTTATTGGTTCAATGCAATTTTTATTGGTTTAATACAATTTTCATTTATTTAATGCAATTTACATTGATTCAATGAAATATTTTTTTATTTAATGCAATTTTTATTGGTTTAATACAATTTTCATTGATTTAATGCAATTTTCACTGATTCAATGCAATTCTTTTATTTAATGCAATTTTTATTGGTTTAATACAATTTTCATTGATTCAATGAAATATTCTTTGGTTTAATGCAATTTTCATTGATTCAATGAAATATTCTTTTATTTAATTCCATTTTTTATTGGTTTAATGCAATTTTTATTGGTTTAATACAATTTTCATTGATTCAAGGAAATGTTCTTTGATTTAATGCAAATTTCTTTGATTCAATGCAATTTTCTTTGATTTAATGCAATTTTCTTTGATTCAGTGCAATTTTTATCGATTCAATGAAATTTTCTTTGATTGAATTTAATTTTTTTGTTTTAAACAAAATGTTGACATTAATAAATTTAAAAAGATATTTCTTTGACCCCATGTCAGCGCTAGAATTTCTTTAATATTTGAAGCAGAAATTTCTTAAAAACAAATAACATTTCTTTGAATCATAGGCATTTTTTTTAAATCAAAGCTTTCTTTGACCCTATGTGAATGCTAGTATTTTTTTTTTTAATTTAAAACAAATTTCTTTTATAAAAATATAATTTCTTTGAATCGAAGGAAGTTTGTATTAATAAAATCAACTTTCTTTGATTGAAAAAAATTCATCTTGAATTAAACGAAAAAAGTCAAAGAGAAGACTTTCTTTCATCTCGTCCAAATAATACATTAAAACTCAGAAAATTGACTTAATTTTTTATCTGCGTGATAAAAAGGAAACCGTATATTAATGATGACTTAAAAAAATTAATTACAATTTTAAGTATTTTAAGTAAAAAAATAATTCTTTAAGAATTTTTAATCTGTTACTAAAAAAGTTATTAAGAACATTTTTAATCTATTAAATAAATAAATAAACAAATGTGCAATAGTAAATATAATTAAAATTATTTGCAACAAATTTTGCAGCATTGAGGTGTAATTTTTCAGAAAATTTATCTTGAGTCGACATTTTTTTGGAACAGTAATTATTTATCGTTTCTATTTTGTATTTTTGTACTTTTGCTATAGAATTGCAATTTTTATCTAATTTTTAAAGTAAATGACTCATTTAATTAATATTCGCACAATATTTTTTTGTCAATTAAAAATTAAAAAATAAGCGCGCAAGTCAGTACAGACATGAGCGCATAATTTAATTTTTCGTTTTATTGCCTTTGTTTTGTAATTAGTTATTGTGGTTGAAGAATTAAATTTTGTTAAAAATGGAGTGCGCACAATATCTTCTTTTGCAGTTAAAAATTAAAAAAAAAATAAGCGCGTTATTTAGACATGAGCGGATAATTTGATTTGTTATTTTATTTTCCCTGTATAATTAATAACTGTATAATTAATAACTATAATTAGTGATTACGGTCGATGAATTAAAATTTGTTAAAAATTAAGTATTTATTTCAAATTATTTAAGGTTCACGTTTCTTTTTCGTCTCGTCTCGTCTTGAAAAGTTTCGAGTCTTGCGGCAACACTGTTATAAAGGATAACAAATATTTTAAGAGAAAGAGAAAGAGAAAGAGAAAGAGAAAGAGAAAGAGAAAGAGAAAGAGAAAGAGAGAGAGAGAGAGAGAGCCAGAGGAAAGATTGAATGATGAAAAAGAGATTGAAAAGCAATAAGTAATGAATTTTAATGGTTGAAAACTGATTTCAGGCGGAACCGGAAGAACGGAGGGTGAAGGTGCGAACGACCTCTCCAATAGATGTGGAACGGGTGGTGGAGTTTTTGGGGGTGGGACTAGGGGTTCCAGTATTTCCGGAAGTGGCGGTGGAGGCCGCTCAAGGGACGAACCTCGGAGGCATACCCTCAGCGGCGATCATCAGCCATCCTTACATCACCAACAATTCAACTCTGCTCAACAAATTCATCCACTTCATCCACATCATCTACCACCAGCTCACAGCCAATACGGGACGCTAACTGGTCGGCACACAATGGATCTTGAGGTATTACTTTTTCTGCTCAAAAACAAAACCACTGAAATCAATACTCCCTGATTTTTATCCTTTTTGTTATCTCTCTTTATTTCAAAACTAGCCCAATAACTCTTCTTGGTAAATGAAATTCGAAATGTTTTTTAAATTTTTTGCATGCTGTTTATCTTGTGGTTTGGTCAAATTGATGATTTATTTTTACGATTCTTTTTTTTATAAATGAATTTGTGAATTCTTTCCGAAGAAAGGGACCTTAGAAGCTAAGAATTGTAGGTTATGATGTTTGGAGGATAAAAGTTCGAAACAAAAAGTATTGACTTGATTAAAACTTCGTTTTTAATTATTTGCAATCAGGAGTTTTTTATTTTATTTATTTATTTATTTTTAACATTTTGTATGTATATTGTCAAGAAAAAGATGAGAAAAGTGAAAAGATGAAAAAGTGTTTTCGACTGCAAATAATTAAAGAATCGCATTGAAAGTTTCATCAAACATAACCTATAAACGTTTTCTTCTAAGGTACCTTTCTTCGTTAGTTTACATTCTTTTAAAACACTAATACACCTTTTGAGATTGATTTTGAATGATTTATCTATTTCGTCAATTTAAATAATGTATTATTGCAATCTGAATTATATTTCTCTCTGAAGCTTTAACCTGTTATTTATGTGTATTTTTGTGTGACTTGCTAACAGATGGGGACCAAATCTCGACAGAGAAAGGTAATATTCAAAACTTTTTCCTTTCTTCTTTAAATTTAAAAAAACGAATCTTGAATTCTGAATATTAAACGATTTATTAAATGTTCAAAATTTGAGGCTTAAAAATACTTTTCGCATGCAACTTTGTTTTTCTTTGTTTGGTTTTTACATTCTCATCAATATCTTTGTTTTTCTTTGTTTGTTTTTCTTTGTTTTTTTGTTTGTTTTTCTTTGTTTGTTTTTCTGTTTTCTGTTTTTTGTTTGTTTGTTTATTACTAATTATTTGTTTTCTTTTTTACACTGTATAATGTACAATGCATTGAAGAAAAGTATTATGACTTGCAGGTACCCTTGCCACGGGGATATCCACCCCCCTCGACGGCGATGCTTTTCGATGATGATCCGGGCATCATGTCCGAAGTGGAGACCTCCAGTACCGGTTTCCGAAGAGGTGGAAAACAACGAAGCAGTCTGCCCGTTGTGCGAACTCCTAGCAAAACTTTAGAACGACCATTAGGTAATTAATCTATTTAATAATGTAGATTTTAATTCAAAATACAAATTTTCATTTAAATTGAAAACACAATTCTATTTGAAAATGCAATTCTATTTGAAAATACAATCCTATTTGAAACCACAACTTGCCATTGAAACAAAATGCAAATTTTAATTAAAAACGGAAATTGCAAATTGTCATTGAAAGAGAAAAGCAAAATTAACAGAATAACAAAATTAACAGAAAAACAAAATTAACAGAAAAGCAAAATTAACAGAAAAGCAAAATTAACAAAAAAGCAAAATCAACAGAAAAGCAAAATTAACAGAAATTAAAAATTTATATAAAATCAAATTTAATAGAAAATAAAAATTAACATAAAATCAAATTTAATAGAAAATAAAAAATTAACATAAAATCAAAATTAACAGAAATATAAATAAACACAGGGATCACAGTTCGTCCCTTTTTTTTCCCTTTTCCCCTTATTTTCCCCTTTTTTTAAAAGAAAATCCCCTAAATCACCTAAAATCAAATATTTTTCCCCCTTTTCCCCTAATTTTCAATAAAATTTTTTTTAATAATTTTTCAACAATAATACT
>WNHD01004699.1:0-16177 GCA_011057455.1 Ganaspis sp. Gsp50 | reverse complement strand
TGTATGCTGTAGATTGTTTAGAAACTTTCACACCAAAAAATGTACGTTTCGAAAAAGGCCACCAACAATTGTAAAAAAAAATAAATATGCTAAAAAAAATAAATATGCTAAAAAAAAAATGTTAACTCCCTTCGTGTAATGTGTAACAAGGGTCAAAAATAATTATTGCAACAATTATAATACTTTTTCATAATATAAATTTAAAAAAGTATGTTTTTTGTCAATTCTAGATCAGAGAGGTATCCCTTAAACGATAATAATCTAGAGATTTTACGATAATTTAAAGATTTTACGATAATTTAAAGATTTTACGATAATTTAAAGTACGATAATTTAAAGATGTTACGATAATTTGAAGATTATACGATAATAATATAAAGATTATGTGCTAATATAGTATCTAAAGATGTATATTAATAATACACATAATACTATAATCTTTATTATCGTATATCCATTGCATTATCGTTAATATCTTAAGATTTAATAATCTAAGTAGTAATAATAATCTATTAATTTAAGTAGTACCTACATAATTAAATTTTAGTCTGACATTTATTTTCCAAATTGATTAGAACGAAAGTCCATTTTAGTAAAACTGTATAAACGTGCACTCTCTAGTACACTATTTCTATACGATTAAACTAGAATTCTTTCTATAATTTTTTTTAGTTTTTATTTTATAAAAATATACGGGCAAGCCCTTTAATTAATAACTAACAAGTTACAAACGGTAACTTATATTTAACATAAAAATATTTATGAAAAAACTTTCTTTTTTTAACATCAGTTTGTATGTCTGACCTTAGCCCGTTTCTACTACTTATTTATGAAAAAGGCTATAGAATGTTACCAGGAGAGTTTTCTTGTCAAAATTACCAAAAAGAATCGAATATAATGCAGTAAGACATTTTCTTTTGTAAACACTGAGAAAAACAAAACAAAGTTTTCTATATGAGAAAGCGAAAAATAAAATAGATATTGAAACTTGTTAAAATATAATTTAAGAATTCATTCTCTTGAGAAAAGTTGAGGGGTAATGAACTTGCATTTCATCACTTATATTTACATCACTTATATTCATCACTTATTTTCACTGCGTTTTAATTTTTGTTTCATTTTCCATTTTTCAATTCCGTAGAATTTTGTACTTTACACCAGGACATAGAGTAGAAAATTGAATTGAATTGATGAAGATGAAATTATTATTGAAGCGTTAATTCTGGATGATTTAATAAAATTAGATATTGAGTTGCAAGATTGCTTGGGATATATTGTTCAGTGAATGCTAAGGTTTAATGCCCAGGGGGTTGTGTGCTCTCTCATATTGCGTTGCCAACACCAGTATTAGCATGCGTCGCACGGAGAAGTTCGGAACAATAATGAACAAAAGAGGAAGTTACATGCGGCACGACGAGATGTGCATTTCACGCTCCGCTGTCTGTGGTTGCATTTATCTTGGAAAAATTCCTGAATGGCTATTCTCCAACTTTCTGCTGTCTAATTTTCTAAATGGCAATATTTCATAAACTCCTCCCATATCAAAAATCACTCAAATAATCTAGAAAGCAAGTCTAAAATTGAATATACAATATAATATAAAGCAGACTGTTTTCTGTTATGCATGCATCAAGATCCAGAAGTTAAATGAAACAAATGAAACAACGAAAATGTCACAAAAAGTTTTGATAAAATAGGTCATAAATAACTTTTAATATAATGTTTAAAGTGTAGCTTATTTTACATCACATTTCTTTATGTAACGTATGTAATAAGCACGACTTATGTTGTTATGACTTATGTAATTTGATGTTTTTTCTATCGTATTATAATTTAACGTTTTATTTTGCAAGCGTTCTTCATTCTTCTTTTTTATTTCAACTCAAAATGTCGACCAACTTGACCTTCATGAAATCTTAATGTATACATTCGCTCCTGCTTCGTAATTCTTTAAAGCTTTTTTATGAATTAGAGATGCGATAAGAAGATCACGTTTTTATTGAGGGATGCTGCATTCTTTTCTACAGTCTTTTCTTAATATGATTTGAATAATGCATGAGACTTATCAACCCCTCAACAGATTCTGTATATAAGGTTTTCTCAGGCACTTATCCACCTCAGAGGTTTTTTAGTAGTAAATGTAACTTGAAGAAGACTCGCCGATTCGATTTAGGTTAAATCCACAGTTAAAGTTAATTTATTAATAATCCCGAATTGAGGGAGAGCAGACTCCAGCTGCAGTAAAAGACCTTTTCCTAATTCGTCGAGTATTTCTTTTTTTCTTTTTGTCTCCATTAGTCCATTATCTTCTCAGGACCATGCGATGCACAAAATACCAAGCTGCTATTAGGAGTAGATTCTCGGAAAACGTTTCCATGGCAACACACCGGAAATCTTGTACTTTGCACTAAAACTAGTCATTTTCACCACTCGAGGTCATTTCAGGCCAGAAATAAATCCAAAGCAAAAATTACTTTGTAATTGTAAGAAAATTGAACTCCGGGTTTTGTAATCTTTTTTTCAAAGCTAAACGATTTTAATTTCCTTTCGCGGAGTCGCTTATTGTTGGGAAATTAAACACAACTGTTAATGACAACTTTTGATAAAGTTTATTGTTCGTATTATTTTTAGTACTAACATAATTAGTACACTGAAAGAAAAATTTATTTTATTCAAATAACCATTTACTTGTCTATTATCAAATAAATATTTATTTGAATTAGGTAATTATTATTTGAGTCCAGTAAACAATATTTGATTCAAATACAGAAATAATTGATTCAAATGCCATTTATTTGTTTCAGATACTAATTACTTGGTTCAAATAAATATTTATTTCATAATAGACAAGTAAATGGTTATTTGAATCAAATAATTTTTTTTTCAGTGTAGTTGTAGTAAAATCAATAGGGATTGATTAAAAGTTATAGTTATTTAGTTCATACTTTTTTAATTCATGTTTTTTTAGTTAAAACTTCTTCAGTTAAAACTTTTGTAGTTCATACTCATTTAATTCATGTATTTTTAGTTAATACTTCTTTAGTTCAAACTTTTGTAGTTCATACTTATTTGATTCATGTTTTTTTAGTTAATACTTCTTTAGTTCAAACTTTTGTAGTTCATACTCATTTAATTCATGTTTTTTTAGTTAATACTTCTTTAGTTCAAACTTTTTTAGTTTATACTCTTTTAGTTTAAACTTTTTAAGCTCATACTTTTTAAAGTATTCTATGTCGAGTTACTACTCTTTTGAGCTTAGGTTTTTTAAATTAAAAAAGCCATTTCACGCACTTTATTAAAATGAAATGTGATTAATTTGAAACTTATCTGACCTGAAGTTTTAACTCTTTCTAATTTTCCGAGAATAAAAGAGTACAATTGTCTAATAAAGTTGCTCCAACTGGAAATGATAGCAGTAACTTGTTTCGGGAACAAAAGTGGTCAGCTTTAGCAATTATTATTTTGCAGGAATCTGCTGAAGGTGACCACGTAAATGTCTGAAATTTAGTGCTTGTGCAAGAGACATAGTGTAATTCTGGAACATGATCCTATTAAACGCTCTCAGAACACTTTAGTATCGCTGTTGGTATTTTTTTTATTTCAGGCTTTTACTTTAAAACGATATCCGCAGTTATTATTTCGTTACAGAGCCTTTCGGCCAGGAAGTTTAAAATGAACACACGTTTTTCTACAATACAATCGGACTCGATTGGGTGAAAATCTTTTTTCTCTTTTTTTTTTTTGTTAATATCCGGAACAAGATGAGTTTTGCCCTGGAAATCTTGTGGATAATCTGAAAACTGAGGGAGGACAGTCAGAACGAAAGTAAGCATGAGCTGAATTTTCAATTGCTAGTCAAAATCCATGAAATTCCATTGACTGTCCTTCGCATCGAATCGACTCCAAAAAACAATAATTTCATTCCGATGTTAAAAGTGACGGAAATTTATCGAATTTAGATTAAAGGTCGATTTGAAGCGAGATGGAATCTAATTTTAAGGTACTTTTTATTTTTAGATAAAAATAGATGTGTCTGACCATATCGCGCTTTTACTACTTAAATTCAATCGGTCAAAATATTTTAATGCTGATATAACAACTTTTTATCGTTGTTACATAAATGAAAATAATCTATTAATTGAAAAAGTCTGGTTGTTTATTTTATGTCTGACCATATCGCACTTCTACTACTTAGTTCTATCAACATAATGTCTCAATGAATGTTAATGCTATAATAAATGATGAATTTTAAATGCTAATGCTAAACTTCGATCTTAATTGTATAAAGAACAGTTTATTTATATGATACGATATATTTTTTTTTCTATTCATAAGATAATTAGTATTAGAAACAAATGGTAGTTACAAACATTGTTACAATAGTAACAATTGTAACAATAGTAACAATAGTAGCAATAGTAACAATAGTAACAATAGTAACAATAGTAAAAATAGTAACAATAGTAACAATAGTAATAATAGTAACAACATTAAGTCCATTATTAATCAAATTAATGGTTTATTACAATAGTAACAATTGTAACAGTTGTTACAATAGTGACAATAGTAACAATTGTAACAATAGTAACAATAGTACCAACATTAAGTCCATTATTAATAAAATTAATCGTTTATTTTGAATATTTTAGAGTAAAGTTTCCATAAGGATTCCGTCGCTATTAAATTATGAGTAAAATGGCAGAAGAAGGTAAAAAGAAGCTGCGAGATTGTTCTAAAAGATTGTACAAGAGGGATGAAGAAAAGTGGAAACAGGCTTAGACGAGTGTGCTTGATAGGTCGTGTGTCAAGTAAGCGAAGGTGTTCGTCCTATCTTGCTCTTGCTTGTTGAAAGGATCAAGTAACTGACTATCAAAAGGTCACGTTTATCACGATAAAAACTAGTTTTAGGGAACCTATCTCAGATTCAGCGCTTTTGATAAACTCCTTTTTTTAGCTACTTTTACTAACCTCCATAAATATCTGTCCTCTTTATCAGAACGTTCGTTTAATACTTAAGACGAAAAAGCCAAACACTAATCGAAAACCGAAATTTACCAAAAGTTGGGGGGAAAAACGAGAGGAAAATAGAAAACCAAAAGTAGAAAAGACGAAAACTAAACAAAAAAAAACACACAAAAAGACAAGATAAAAGAAAAAGAAAGAAAAGATGAAAGGAAAAGAAAAGAGAGAAAGAAGAACGGAAAAAGAAAAAGAAAGAAAAGAGAGAAGAAAAAAGGAAAAGAAAGAAGAGACGAAAGGAAACAAACGAAATAAACAAAAAAGGAAATAACTTCAAGAGAATAAAAAAGTTTGCGGACCGAATTTGTTTGTATGAAAAAACTAACATCACTTTTATTTATTGTTTTGGATCGGTAAGAACTATGGTGTCGATAAATTTAAATTTCAGAGGAATCTCGTAGAAAATAAATGGGTATGGGCTCAGTAAACTTCGCTTTAATCTAGCGTTGTCGATTAATCGTTAACTGTAGGATGTAACTATTTCACCTTCGGACTTTTCTGTATCGACAGGATGTTTAAATCTGTGTATATGTGTGTGCTTTTAAGCTCAACGCAAGCGAAAAAAGTTATTCCTTAAACGCTGCTCGCTGCAATTGATCGGCATTCGATCGTCTCTTAATACGAACGAGAAACGAATTTTTATTCAATCAATTTAAACACTTTGCTCAAGATCGATTTAAGCTGATCAAACAATTTTCCTTCTACCTATTTTAAAATGTTCCCAATCCGATTTTTTCTAACAAAGTGATTTTCACGATATGCGTGAAAATAATAGACTGGTAAATAAATAAATAAATAATAGATAAAATAATTTTGTAGTTATAGATAAAATAGTTTTCTAGTTATAGATAAAATAGCTTTATAGTTATAGATAAAATAGCTTTATAGTCATAGATAAAATACTTCTTCAGAATGATATGATGAAAATATACTGGAATATAATGGAATATTACTGGAAATTGAAAATTTTAATTCACTTTCTATTTGAAAGGGAATAAATCAAAATAATATTTCAACATAGTAATCAGTTTACTGGCTTTCATCGGCATTATACAAGTTGAATAAAATATTGAAAATTCGTCTTCTTGGCTCGCGAAGTGAAGTGCTGGCTTCGTTCCAAGCCCTGAATGGATACACTTGAAATTTTTGACGATTTGTATTGTACTGTTAAGAGAATCTCTAATACGACTTTCCGTGAATGTAAATAAATCTGTAATTAACCAGCGAATGGAAAATTATTCGTTCTCAATAAAACAATTTTCGGTCAATCCTGCACATTACAGTAACCTTCCAAAAAATATTCAAATAGTTATTAAAGTTTTTAATTTTAGCCTTAAACTATTGTGTGTCCTGAAAAAATGTTCAATAAATATTTGTGGATTCAAACTTTAAGTTTTACTTTAAGTTGATTGAATAATAGAATTTCTTGACATACTTTTTTTCTGCCCAATATTGTAGTTTTAAAATTCGTGAAAAATGTTTCTCAAAAAGTGAAAAGGCTAATGAGTAAAAGTTTGAAAAAGAACTTCAAGTGGTGTGGAAAAATAGATAAAATGCTGTAAAATGTGCTTTTTGATCGTGCACTTGTGAAGTTCATAAAGTCTGGTTATGGCAAAGTGCCATGCAAAGCGGATAATCATTGCTTCATAGCAGCTCGAGGGTGTCATTAGGAAATATTCCAAGATAATAATTAAAACGTCGACTTTCATTTAAATTCTCCCCTGCACCTGTTACCGTAAAGATCAAACTTCTATCTTTCTTAATTGTTTCAATTTTCCACACTTTTTGTCACGAGTAATTAAATCATTTGCAAATCAATCTACCTACTTTGCTTTTATCGATTTATTGTAATTAATTCCGGGAAATTAAAATACACACTGAAGTAGAATTTTTATTAAGACGTTATTCTGTTTATTTTACTTGTGATATTATTTTAATCACATTATTTAAATTACACTATTTTATTATATCATATGTAAATTATTGTTTAAATTATTTATTTAAATTATTTTTTTAAATTATTTTTTTAAATTAATAATTTACATTTTAATGTATTAAATTATTTATTTTAATTTATTTTAATTTATTTTAATTATTTATTTAAATTAGTTATTCTAATCATATTATTCGTTTCGCGCTCAGAAGAAAGGTACTTTAGATGCAAAGGATTATAGGTTATATTTGATAGTAGTTTTAACTTGATTAAAGATTCGTTTTTAATTCCTTGATATCAAAAACATTTTTTTATGAATTCTGTATAAGTAAATGTCACTGAAGAGGGCCCACACACGAGGCCGAAACGTTTGACAATATAATTTAAATTTTATTCGTCGTTGAACCCTAAAAGCCAAACTAATTAGTGGAAAAATTTGAAATTATACAATATCCTTTTTTATTTATACTTGTTATTTATATTATATTATATTTAGTTATTTGTCAGTATATTACAAAGAAATCTGTTCTCGACTGAAAATAATTAAAACCGAAGCTTGAATGAACTTAAAACTATCATCATACATAACCTACAATTTTTCCCTTCTAAGATCCCTTTTTTAGGACCGCATCGCATTTTGTTCTAATCCTATTTTTGAAGCTATTGTTTTATTTTATAAGAATCTGTTTTATGGTTAATGTAAAATTGAAAAATAAAATACATTTTAAATAGAATTTTTGGTCATTGTTTTAAAAATGAATAACGTCTTTATGAGAGATAAGCTGGAGAATTACTTTGTGATAAAAAAGTTAGAAAGATAGATTTATCAAATAAAAGGGAAGAGGGAAAGAAATAGGAAAAAGTGAGGTGCAATTTCTGTAGATTGTCCTCGTCTGTCAATAGAACGGGAGTCTAAAAACCTTATTCGATACTCTGAATGTGACACGTTTAGTGTTGGGAAGCACGTCGAATCGAATGAATCTTAGACACCTTGGAAGTATTTTTTTCTTTTAATGATAAATATTGTAGAGGCTATAAATTATTTTTCCACACCGCTTTATCGCACAAAAGAGTACTCTATAAAAATACCAAACACTTTGACTTTTATCTACTTTTTTTTTTATTGAAAATGAAATTATTTTCTTGATTGAAAATGGAATCAATTTCTTTATTGAAAACGGAATTATTTTTTCTATTGAAAATTGAATTTCTTTTTATTTAAAAATTAAATTAATAGAGAAAAGAATTAATTTTTGGAATTCGATCTTTAAATATGTAGAAAACAAATTGTTATTTGGATATTATTATTATTTTGATATTATTATTTGCATATTATTATTATTATTTGGATATTATTATTATTTGGATGTTATTAGAATATTGCATTATTTTATTATTATTAATTGGTTTCACGGAAAAAAGGTATTTTTGTTACATGCATTAAAATATTGATATGCTACTTTCGAATAAAAAAATTTATTCTTGTTTTTAAATGACATTAATTACTATTCCTTTTTTTAAACTTTTTCTTTTTTTTAACTATCAGTGTGGATAAACGTTTTGGGAATTATTCAGGTTCGAATCAGATCATCTAATTAACTTGTTAATTAACTTTTCTCCATTTATATTTTTAACTAATAAGTAAATTACTTTTTCTATTTTCTGATTAATGAATCGATTACTATTTCTATCCTATTTCTAAACTATTTCTATCCTACTTCTATTTTATTTCTATTCTATTTCTATTCTATTTCTAATCTATTTCTATTCTATTTCTATTCTATTTCTATTCTATTTCTGTTTTATTTCTATTTTATTTCCAGTTATTTTACTACTTCTATTTTCATTTATTTAATTTCTTTTTTTATTTACTTTACTTCTAAGTTTATTTACTCTACTTCTATTTTCATTTACTTTCTTGCGATGATAAAATTTGTATTTACAATTTTGAGATAAATCCAAGAAGGCTAAATAGAAACATGTTTATTGCATCTGTTTGAGACTGTTTTGTATTTATTGTAGAAAATTAATAATAAATCATTCGAGGACGGCTTGAATGAATCCTTCTTGGAAATACAAAGCATTCTTAAAGAAATCGATCCATTCTTGGCAGATCTGTGGAATTTTTAATAATTCGCAGACTGTGATGGATTTTCAGGAAGATAATTCGAGGAAATAGTTTTGTACATACCGACTGAAACTTTAAAATGAAAGAAGACACAATATTGCACAAGTTTTCAAAAATGTTTTCATGTAACTTGATTTTTACTTTTTTATCAATGCAAAAATAGATGTACTTGAGTTAACATATTTTCGAGCTTTTAGAGTTGTGGGTCAAAGCAAACAGAACTTTTGTCAACTTTGGAATTTATGACTTGTTGAACTTAGAATTTGTCGATTCTGAGCATAAACCCAGAATATGCAATGGATTTCCAAGTTTTCAGTATACAGAGTTGGAATTTGTGAGATCTGTATACAAACAAATTTAAAGTCGTGCAAATTTAGGTTCTTTTATATTCAGCGTTTACTTAAAAATTAGATTCAATGGGTAAACAAAATACGTGACTGGAAATTAGATAAAATAATTGCTATTTGAACTAAACATTGAATAGAAGTTAACATTAAACGTTGAAATCACTCTTCGTTAATACAAATGTTAAAAATATTTGTAATAAACAGTTCAAATGTATTTTTAGTATTTATTTATTTATTTAAAATATTATGATAACTTATTTTAAATATTATGCTAATTTGTCAAATATAATGCTAATTTTTCAAACATTATGCTAATTTGTCAAATATTATGCTAATTTTTCAAATATTATGCTAATTTGTCAAATATTATGTTAATTCAATTTGTATAGCAATTAAATTCACAGCAAGCATTTATAGAAACATGTAAAGCTCACTTCTAGACAGATTTTTCAATCTTCAGTTGAAAAGTTTCAACATTGATAAGAAACTTTTATTTTTACAACTATCACGTAAAAGAAACTTTCTCGATTTTGCTAGGTGGTCGCACTTCAATCACTTGTGCAATAAATCATCTTTTAGAAGACTTTTTCAACTTGCTGTCAACATGAGTTATGTCAGTTTGAAAAACTAAGATCTAGAATTTATTTGTCTTTCGAAAATTAATGAAACGTCTACAATTAAGTGTCAAAAAGGTTTAAAAATAAAAGATAAAAATACATATTATAGTCAATTGTAAGTAATTTTTCATGCAATAAATAGGTATATTTATATTTTAAATTCTTCAACCTTGTAATTACCGTTTGCAAACATTGGATAGAAACAATCATTGACTAAACATATGAAAAAAATACCTTCTTTTATAAAATTGTCTTTTTGTATTTTTTGTATTTTTTTGTATTTCTTGTATTTTTTCTATTTTTTTGTATTTTTATAAAATGTTCTTTTTATGAAATGTTTTTTTAGATGTTATCTTATCAAATGTTTATTTAATGTGTTTTGTAAAATGTTCTTTTTAATGCTTTTTGTTATCAAATGGTTTTTAAACAAAATATCATACTTATAAATTAAACTGGGATAGAAATACGTATGAAAGGTACAAGAGAATTATGAATTCTTCCTGTGAATGTCAATATTGGTTGAATGTGTCGAAAACTGAACAATAGTAATACTGTAATACTGTTTCAGTTGTTCAAGAGGAAACATAAGCTGTTTCAAGTAAGTCTTATAGAAGTCTAGATGAAAGCGCATTAATTAATCACTCAAATGCTTGATGAGTCTTTCAAAAGTTTCCTCGCTTATTTACATGAAAACAATTCAAATTGCTTCTATTATACCCCACACAAAACTAATCTTGATTTGTTTTCAAGACAGTAAATTACGAAAATAGCCTTAATTAAATTAGCAACAATTAATTACAGATGATTTATTAAATTCGCCGAATTAACAATGGCAGAAATAAAAGACAAAGGTTTTTCTTGAGGAAGCAGAAATCATAAATTATTATATTTGTGAATTAAAAAATAGTAAAAACAATATGTATATAAATATTGTAGATATGAAATAAAATAAATGAAAAAAATTAATTTAATATAAATATGGTAAAAAAATAGTCAAAACTCATAGGGAAAAACGGCCTCATTTTATAAAAAGAAAGTATTTAAATCTGGGTTAGTGAAAAATATGTGACTTACTACTGTTGGTCAATTATTTTATTTCCATATGTATAAAATCTATTCAAAAAAATAGAGCTACATAAAAGCTACATAAAAAGATGATAATGTACGTAAACAAGAGTAAGAATGAAAAAACAACCAATAGACCAAAACCAAACAAAGAAACAATAAAAAGGTAATAAAATAAAAAATAAAAATGTAATATTTCAAAGGAAATCAGCCCAAAATAAAACGAATAAAAAATGTAATGAAAAACTGTAATAAATGTATAAAATTTGTAATAATACGTTTTTCATGAACATCGAATATTTTCATGAATACAGAATATTTTAAGAAAACAATGAATGAACTTAATATATGAAATACAATGAAGAGAACACCCAATCGCTCGAATTTTAATAAAATGATGCGATATAATAAATGCGATATAATAAAAGTGAGTTTAAAATAAGATGAATGGAAAATAAAGAAAATGGAAAATAAAGAAAATGGAAAATAAAGAGAACAAAAAATAATGTAAAGGGAAAATAAAGAGAACGAAAAACAAAGAGAGTGGAAAATAAAGTGAATGTAAAAAGCACTGTAAAATCAATTAATTAATTTTGAATAAAGTTGTATAAAAATAATTTGAAAAAGTAATTATTCTTTGTTGTCATGACACACATATAAGAGAAGTGTTTCCAAACCAGAGTTGAACATTTGATCAAGAGTCATTTGCAAACACTTTATTCTGTTTGCGTACTATTGGAATTGCGTAATATACCATTTCCGTGTGCATTTACTTGTTTATCATTCAATTTTGTGAATTCTGAGCTTCACATTAATTTCACTTTCAAATCGTTTCAAAATGTACGTTTTCAGAGTAAACAAATTTTTCTCTTTTATCATTAAACACTCGACTGTTTCTTCAGAGCATTATCGATCTTTTCCGCTTATTAGATGCACTTCAAATTGAAACGTCTAACTTTAATGCTTAAATCCCAAAAGGAGATCAACGTGCTTTTACCTAAAATCTGAAATTCGGTCCTGAACCGACTCGCGAGGGATTTTGGTTATGCAATGTATTTCCTTGAAACGGAATAGTTAGTGACGTGAAACTAGAGGCAGAATATAGTTCCCTGTGATTTGGTGACTATCGCCTACTTACAAATTTCCTGGAGTGAGAATTTTTTAAATTTCGATACTTTTTGTTTATTAGAAAAACTCTTCAACGTCAACGTGGCTCGAAATATTACATGAAAACTTTTTTAATCCATTTAAAGATTGAAAAATCCAAAAGCTAGAGGTTGCAATTATTTTGTTAAATTTTTTAATCAATCCATTCATGATAATTGATAATAATAATTGGATGATTCAATAATATTCTCTTTGTTCAATCGCTATTTTATAGGTTTTTAATTGCTATTTTATAACTTTTTAATTGTTATTTCATAATTTTTTAATAACATTTTTTAATAACATTTCTTAATCATATTTCTTACTAACAATTTTTAACCATATTTTTAATAACATTTTTAATTGTAGTTTTAATAACATTTTTTAATGCATTTTATAATAAACTTTCTAATAAAAAAAGATGTCCAATTATTAACAAAAAAAAACATTATTATATTTACAAACGACTGAAATCCTCTGACAAAAAATCCACATTCTGACTGTAATGACGTTATCCGAGTTTGGCTATTTTTCAATTCAAATCGCAAACAACATTGGGAAAATGCATAGGAAACTGTGCTCGTCTTTTCTACTTATTCTGCATTTTTCTTCGATTCTACCGCTCAACTCTGCTTGTACATTTTCCATCGATAGAATTTCAAATGATCCTTCTCTGTCGATTTCAGAATCGAATTTTACAAACGTCTTTTTTCACTTGATTTTTCTCCTGAATATTGTTTCTTTCTCTAATCGTTCATTAATTTTGCAGGATAAAAAGAAAGAAGAAATTTGTAAATTACCATTGCCTTTAGATTCTTTAGATTTTCATGATTATAGGAGAATAATAATATTCAGAATCGAACTTTGAGGACTAATTAAATCAACTTTGAAGATGAAAATTCAACTTGGTCAAAAGAATCTTTTGAGTAAATTTAAATGAGTCTCTTATCTGCAGATACCGTGCCGTTTTGATGGCCCTGAATGGATTTAAACTTGTCCGGAAGACGTGCAGTTAAATACTCTAAAATTATTATCCAAGTTTCGTGGAACCTAGAAGCTAATATCTGCCAGTAGGTGAAGCTGGATGGTCAATAGACCCATTGTAATCAAGACAATGCTAGTAAAAGCTCGTCTAGTTACTTTCTCTTTATTTACGACTGCACTCTACTTTTAGTTTCTTTTCTTATTTTTAGATTTTCTTAGTTTCAGTTTCTTTCATTTTTACTTTTTCTTTCTCTTAGTCTGCTTTCTTATTTTTAGTTTTAAACCACTAGATTATTTTTACCACTAGATTTTTTTACCACTAGATATTTTTTACTATTACATTTTTTACCTCTAGATTTTTATACCTCTATATTTTTTACCTCTATAATATTTTTCACCACTAGATTTTTTTACCTCTAGATTTTTCACAACTAAATTTCATTTATTTCCAGAGTTTTTACCACTAGATTTTTATACCTCTAGACTTTTGTGTCTCTAGGTATTTTCCCTCTAAATTTTTTTGCTTCTAAATTTTTCACCACTAGATTTTTATCACTAGATTTTATTTACCTCTAGATTTTATACATCCATATCTTCTTACCCCTATATTTTTTACCTCTAGATTTTTGTGTCTTTACATATTTTATCTCTAGATTTTGCACCACTAGATTTCTTTTATCTCCAGAGTTTTAGAACTAGACTTTTTATCACTAGATTTTGTTTACCCCTAGAATTTATACCTCCGTATTTTTTCACCTCTAGATTTTTATTACTAGATGCTTTTAACCTCCACATTTTTGTGTCTCTAGATTTTGTTATCCCTATATTTTTATCACTAGATGTTTTTAACCTCCAGATTTTTGTGTCTCTAGATATTTTTATCTCTAGATTTTTATCACTAGATGTTTTTAACCTCCAGATTTTTTTACCTCCAGTTTTTTACATCTATCTTTTTTTAGTTTCTAAATTTTTTCTCTCTATTTGGTTTACATTTAGTTTCTTGTTCCATATTCAAATTTTCTTGTATTTTTCCACTTCTACACTTCTTTTCATCGAGGTTGAGAAATATAGACAGTAGTTCGATGTTATCTTCTTTTTAATCCAGACCGTGACCTCTACTTAAAACACACCCTATACTACACAAATAATGAACATCCACCCCTGCTCTTGTTCTTTAATAAAAGCGCAAAGCGCTTAAGAAGATGGAGGAAAACTTCTTTCAGAAAATGATTATGCACATTTTTAACCCCGCTGAAATTCCATTTCCTCTATAAGGTGAAGCGTAATCAAGAATCCATTTTTCAGCTAGAATCAATTGAGCTTTTTCTATTTTTTTTTCCAATCTCTTTTGTGTGTAGAGAGAACCTGTTTATTTGTGCTTTAACATTGTTGGAGTGTTTTCTGGAGCCTGAGGCATGAAAATTCAATTAATGGAATTGAAATTTATATTTTAATTAGAAGAGAATAAATTTCCCATTTATAATTACATATTAATGAAGAAGCTTAATCCAAGGTGCAAATTTTCGCTGTACGGACACAGGGGAGAAATAATACTCTGGTAGCAAATTATATCTTGGTAATGAGATAGGAACGTAATTCCATTTCGTTTGTGTGGAATAGTTTCTAGTTTAAAATTTACTGGAATTTTGGATCCTGACTGTAAATAGAAGGGATATATTTGTTCTTGGCCACGTCCAAAACTGATGAAGGCAAATGAACTCGATTACCATAAGACGTAAGCTTCTATTAGCACAAGCTCTTTAAAATCCACCTGATTTTGCATTTAGTAACTTTTACTTTATTCTCACTCATAAATGAGACTCTGCTCAGATTAAATTTCAGAAAATCCAATTTTCACTTGGAAAAGTAGTGTAGAGTTTTACTAAAACACTTTTGTAGAATTCACACATACATTTCTGTACAGAATTCTACTCTGAGAGAAAAGTTTCAAAGCAAGGCAAAAATGCATTTAGATCTAATCCGATTTATTCTTAGAAACGAACCTAGAATATGTATTCCTCATTCAGGTATTTATTATTAAGTCAAGAATTATTTATTTACGTATTTAAGTATTTCTTCGACGGACAGACACGGCCAAAAGTTTGTATTTAGGTTAATAGCGATTATTAATTAATATTTTAATTTTTAACGCTTTTCAAAAATACTTCTTTTACAAGTCTATCTTTTCTCATAAATATTTTAAAAATGATACAATTTAAGTTCCCAGATTTATGAAAAAATTTGCCATTTTTTAAATAAAGCAGTTTTTTTTTAAATATTTCGCAATATATTTTTAAACAAACTGCTTAATTAAAAAAAATGGTCTTCTTTATTAAAAATCTGTTGAGATGAAGTTGTAGAGTTTCGTTTTCTCAAGAAAATAAGCTATTCTTTACTTAAATTATACCATTTGTAAAAACGTGAAACATACATTTATAAAAGAAATTATAATAGTGATGCACACTTTTTTAAAATGCTAATTGATCCAGGCAAGTGTCAAAAACGTTATTATACTCAAATTAGGGTGCCTTTTTCTGGGCAATCGAAAAGAAAAAGAATAAAAACAAAAAAATTTTAGGAACACAGTCAAATTTGTAAAAACGTGAAACATGACTTTTTTTAGTGTAAATGAATATTGCTAAGCACTTTTTGTTAAAATTCATATTGATCCAGAGAAGTGTAGTGTTCCTAATAAGAATAAAATTTTAGCCTCTCCAATACTAAATCGAATAAAAAACAGAAAGTACAAAAAAAATTTCAGGAACACAGTCGAATTTTAAAAACGTGAATCATGATTTTTTTTAGTAAAAAATGAATATTGATGGAAACTTTTTGTTAAAATTCATATTGATCCAGAGAAGAGTAGTGTTCCTAATAAGAAAAAAATTTTAGCTTCTCCGATACTAAATCAATTAAAAAAAAAAAAATAGAAAAAAAA
>WNHD01004698.1:0-10943 GCA_011057455.1 Ganaspis sp. Gsp50 | reverse complement strand
GCAAAGGTTGCCTTTACTTCGGGCAGCAGCTTTGTCGGCATAGGCAGTCAAAGCATGCTTTGGAGTGGTAGGTGCATGCGGAGCATGCGCATAGGACGATAATACTACCTACCTACCTACCTTAATGATAAGGTAGGATTTTTAATGATTATAGCAGGTTATTTATTAATCGGTGGTATATATCCAGTTATAGTAACAATTCTTCTGATAGTAAAAGTTTTGGGATGAATACCCTTAAAAAAGGAAAATTTTTATGTTACTGGGATGTAATACATTTAATTTTTAATTAATTTATATTAATAATAATAATAATAATAATAATAATAATAATAATAATAATAATAATTTATTAATCAATTAAATTAATGGAAAATCTCTTATAACTTAAATAATAAATTGTAAAAGGTAATGCCCATAGAAGAAATAACTTAGATTAAACAAATATAAATTATATTTCGATAATTTAATTTAAAATTCATTAATTAATATTCATATCTAAATAATGGACTTTCTTGTTATGTATAATATCTTAGTTGAGATTCCAGTTACATCCTTCCTTTTTTAATTCTTTTTGAAAGTATACAATGATCCTCTTATGCAACTTGTACACTATTATGGAGTTGCAAATAACGGAGCTTTTCTATACAATGTGGCTTTAAGAGCGGCAGATGATCTTAGTCTCCCGTTTGATACCAGCAGTGCAGAACATGGATTGTTATCATTAACACCTTTGATGCTTAAAAGACAGGTGAAGCAGGCTGAACATGTGCTTCTGTTGGACCAACATGTTGGGAAGCCACTTCACGGGCAATTCTATAATACCGTTAGTGTGACGGAATTTTTTAAAGAGCTGTCTTTTAGATTTCTTAAATCTGCTGGTTTGAAATCGGAGACTGAGGGATTTTTATTTGCCTTCCAGGACGGTGTTATCAATACCTTATACTACTGCAGTAAGGTGATGAATATACCTGTCGACAATTACAACTGTCGAGCATGCAGACAATACCCGGAGACACTTGGTCACATTCTAAGTGCGTGCCCCAGGTATGCATGTTCTAGGTATATTGAAAGACACAATGCTGCGCTTAAGGTATTATATTTCCATCTACGACACCAATATGGTGCAGATGAGGAGCCCGTCTTGCCGTATGCCCAAGAGGATCAAGAGTCCTTGGTGGAAAATGACCAGTGTAAAATCTTCTGGAACTTATCATTTCCCACTACTTATCGTATCAGTGCAACTAAGTCTGATATAGTACTCCAGGATAATAAAAGTAAGATCATCTGTGTGATTGAGTTCTCGGCTCCATCTGAGGGCAATATCGCTCAGAAGGAGGATGCACAGTGGTCTCGAATCCGAAAAAACTGGCCAAAATTCGTCAATTTAAAATATTTTGATAAAACTTGGTTTCTTAACATTTTTGAGGTCGGTGATTGCAAATCTAAAGTTAGTTTTCAAAAATTCAAAATGGCGGATCCAATATGGCGGACGCCTTTTATAAAAAAAAATTTTAATTTCCTTGAAACTTTACATAAGGGGGTTCTTGGGGTCGTTGATTACGAATCTGAAGTCAGATTTCAAAAATTTAAAATGGCAGATCCAATATGGCGGACGTATTTTATAAACAAAATTTTATTTCCTTGAAACTTTATATAAGGGGGCTTTTGGGATCGCTGATTACAAATCTGAAGTCAGATTTATTGTTTTTTTGCTCCCTGTCGAGTGGTGGTTGCATACAACTACATGCAAGCGCGTTGAAACCGACGCGATGCATTGACGTTTTCGTGCATCATAATCTTAAATGCAACTGAAGGCAGGCTTTCTTTGCGTATTTTGGCTTCGAAAAAGATTGTCTTTCCATCTGTATTTGAAATATTACGGGATTCTTTTAGAAATACAACTATTTTGAAGCGTATTTTCAAATATTTTTGAAAATATTTCAACTAAAATCTCAGTTTTAAAACTAATAACATTCATGTAAATATAATAATTTTTTAATATTACAGTTAAAAATATTATTTTACATACCTTTACAAGAGTCATCCATTTTACACTTATTATTTATTTTTATTATTTTAAAAATTGTCGATTAATAAACGCACGCCACTTTTCTGCTCATTGCGGACGCAGCGTAAATGACACTGAGAGGTTTAACTTCTAGCTGTTCCAGCTCACGGTAGATGGAACCTTTCAGTATTTCCTTTGAGTATGGGATACAGAAATACTTCCTTTGTTGAAATGTATATCACAAACTTTCAAATTCAATAATTTTTTTTTAATTTTGGCCAGGTTTTTGGCAATTTAGCCCACTGTGGGATGAGAAACGGCTTAAATATCAAGACCTACTGTTCGAATTGAGTAGGATGCATCTAGGCTACAAAGTCCAATTGACTGTCTTAATTCTCGTCTGTTTGGGAGGGATGAGGGCTTTATTCGTGAGCCTATTGAAGAAAGTCCCGACCTGCGAACGTCAAACTGTCGCATTAACGGGTGGAATGCAGAAGGCAGTTCTTCTGAGTTTTCTTCATCTGGTCCGGATGCATTGTTCTTTGTAACTCAAGGGTCAATGTTGAAAACGCCACGGACCAAGAAATCACGCTTTAAGATCCAATGAAAATCAATATGGATTTTTTGGGGACGTTTCGACCACAATGTGGGTCTTCATCAGTGCTTCATTCGTTTATATAAAATTTAATTGTTCATGTACAAAATATTAAAATTTCTATTTGTTTATGTCGTCATTTATTATGTTTCATTATTTATTCATTATTAATGAAAAAAAACCAAATTTATTGTGTAATGCCAACAAAATTATTCAGTAATATTGAAAGTTTGATTACAGTTTAAGAACGTTTACGTGTATCGCGTCTGTTCGTACGTCTGATCGTTGATTAACTGCGTTGGGGTTGTTTGCAATGTGTTTCATTTCAAATAACATTCTCTTTTTATAATTGTCAGATTTTGAGATAATTCTACTGTTAACGTTATCGAAATTGTGATCTTCTGTCCATCTGTGCTATGTCAGTGCAGTCCATTTGTATGGTTTTTTGTAGATATCATTTTCGTGTTCTGAAATTCTTATGCTCAGATTTCGTTTCATTATGCCATTGTAAACAGAATCGCAATCACGACATGGAATTTGATAAATTACATTTATTTGGTTTTCTAGTGAAAAACGATCTTTTGTTTATTGAAAAACAGATGACAAGTCGTTGTTGTTTCTATGAGCGGTTAGGACATTGTACGGTTTAAGGATAAAATAACATATAACTGTTTTAAACAAAACTAATAAAATACTATTAAAAATTAATTTTCGCTAAAATAATACCTCCCAGTCAGAGCTACTGCATATAAAAGCATGTTTTGGAATTTTTGACTGATATTTTTGTCTCACTCCCAAAGTCTTATAATTATCTCAATGCTGGAAGTTGTCAGAGAATAAAGAAAAATCCAAAAATTTATTTTAATGAGATAATTATATCCACAGTCAGAGCTTCTGTATCGAATTCTTGTCTGATGACAGAAGTATTCTTCCCTGAACCTTCTCCATTGCCATTCATCGTGAACGCATATTGTCATATTTAATTGATCGTTGTTGTACATTGCTTTACTATTTTGTGTAATCGATTAAGTATGTATTTTCATGCTTAATTTTCATTTCAATAGAATGTATACCTAACCAAATTATGGTCATCTATTTTGCTACCTTCTCCAAGCGATGAAATTGTACAGATTTTAATATTTTGCTTCCTCATAAGGAAGCATTGTTCTGGTTACGATTTTTAAATTCCAAAAATAGTCTAAATCAACTCATTTTTATCTAAGAAGTATATATAAAAGAAGTTTTAAGCAAATGTCCAGATGTATGTGTGTGTTATCATAAATACTGTTTTAGAATATAACTCTTAAGATTATTATATCTTAATTACAGTTCCTTTGAAAAGAGTTTTCTATATTGGAAAACGAATTAATTTGTATAATTTTAAAGTTTTAATTAATGTTAATTAACAAAAATTTATGAAAAAGATGTCAATCTTACTTTTTTCCAATTGAAAATTTTCTTCTCTTTGAGGAAGCATAATTTTCATTATATAAAAATAATTTTCCATTAGTTATACTTTATGTGTATATAAAACTGAATATGAATATAAAAAAGTAGTAGGGTCTTTTCATGTAAAAAAAAAAGTAAATCTGCAAGTGGTCTTTGGACTTAAATACTTGGTGAAATTATAGTTCTATGTTACAGGTAATTCGAACCCAAAGGGTTTTTCAAAATATTGAAAATTGTGGGAGATAGAACGGTTCGAATTTTGGTGTAACTTTTTTTTAGTTATTTGTATTTTTGTCATAATTACACCGATTTTAATAAAACTTGCGTGAATTACAAATTATGTTATATATTTATCATTAATTATGGAACAAAAATCTAATTTTTTAATTTAGACATAAAAAATGTGGAATAAAATTTTCAATCTACTTTTTCTATTATTTCGCCCCTTTTTATTTTATTTTTTCACGTATAATCAAATTCCTTATTCTTTCACCTTTTATTTAAAAAAAAAAATCATTTTGAAGACTCTGTTAGATCCTGAGATATCCACCGGTTTTTATGATTGTGCTCAATTTCTGTGTTGACAAATTGAATTTGTATTAACTATTAAAACAAATGAAGGTCATGCAAATCTGAACACTGGTTCTCTATAAGAATGAAAGATACCAGATTATGAAAAGGGTAATATTTCGGGACCTAACAGAGTTTCCAAAATGATGTATTTTTAAATGAAAGGTGAAAGAATAAGGAATTTGATTATACGTGAAAAAAGAAAATAAAAAGGGGCGCAATGTTAAAATACAGTTTAAAAATTTTATTTCCCATTTTTTATGTCTACATTAAAAAATTAAATTTTTGTTCCATAATTATTCAAAAATAGATGACATAATGAGTAATTCACGTAAGTTTCATTAAAATCGGTGTAAAAATGACGAAGATAAAAATAAATGATCAATAAAATTCTACCAACATTCGAACAGTTCTATCTCTCACAATTTTCAATATCTTGAGAAATACTTTGTGTTTAAAGTACCTTTAACATAGAACTATAATTTAACCAAGTGACATTTAAGTCCAAAGACCACTTGCAGATTTACTTTTTTTTAACATGGGAAAACCCAGTATTAACTTTTATTTCAATTATTTGTCAATAAATTGTTATAAAAAATCTATGCTAGACAATTTATGGTCAAGACCAAAGTAATTCCAGATAGTGTCAGATTAAATTTGAATTTGACTAATTTATTAGGACAGATAATATCCGGACTGTACCAGCCTAAACACGGATTGTATTCCCCTATACTTATTATTTTAAATATCCTGATACATTACGGATAATGTCGGATGTATTTTGGATTGTATACAATGCCGGATGTATTTCCAAATATAACGGACTAAAAACCTTGTAAAAAACATTCTTTCGTTCGAACTGTTTCGAATTGATTATGGATCCGAAATGAATCCGATTTTGTCCAGAATTAGTCTGAAATTAGTTCGGTTTTTTAGTAAGGTTTATCTGCAACGCGGACCATTTCTTCTTTGTAATTAATTTAGTGGGTCCTAGGATCCTCCGGACACCCCTATGCGCACGCGCGCCACTGGATGCCTCCCTCCGTTTTGTTGACCGAATTTTTGCTCTTTAAAATTGCTAATCGTTTTTCAATAGTTCATAAAAATAAATCATTAGGGTATTGTTCTCGATCAAAATAGATTTAATTTTGTTTATATTATCACTATGATAACAAAATACCACGATCAGTAAGATTTTTTATTACATTAAATTTATAATTGTATGGGTGATGAGGTAGAATATTTAAAACTCTTGATGAATCTGTCGGTTTTTGATACCAATTTGTTATTAACATGTTGTTATGCTTAATTACCGTCAACAATTTTATCCTAAATTTTGTATCAACTAGGTCGTTTTTATAATCAAGACTCATCGACGAAAATTTAAAAAAAGAATTATGCGAATCAGTCTTTGATATTTTCAAACACACTTTTACCATAAAATCTAAAATTCTCAATTCTCACTATTTTTGGTGGAAATTTTGTCTGATGAAAAAAACGTTCTTGTATTGAATTTTTGTCAACTAAACCATTTTTGAAATAAAGATTAATCATTGACAAGTTAATAAAAATTAATGCAAATGACACTTTGAGATTTGCAAACACAGTTTTACAAAATAATCTAAATTCTCACTATTTTTTGTCAAAATTTTAGTTCGGTATAAAAAAAATTCTCTCCTAAATTTCTATCAACTAGGTCCTTTTTGAAATCAGGGTTGATCATTTACAAATTGAAAACAAACATGCGAATATCAAAAGTATCAGAAAAGAAATATTTTAAATTGGAATCTCTATTCACGCAATTTCTTTAGAGCTGTCGAAATAATTAAAATTATATCTTGCAATTTTTTAATTGTTATTTTGAACAAAATGTTCAATTATGCACAAGAATGTGTCTGGTCACTTTGAAACACATTAACTTATGGTTTTCGAGGGTGGCGCTAATGTTTATGCGGTTAATTTTACATTTCAACTATCACATCATAGAGATATTTCAGGCGGTTAACTCAAGGTGATAATACCCTATATCAACATGCATATGCAGGCATTATTTTTATTTTAGAGAATGGAAACGGATTTCAAAATGATCCAATAAATTGTTCTAGCAAATTTATCGAATAACATATTTTGCTATTTACATTTAATAAGAAAGTGTCTTTAAGGACGAGTGATTTTACAATTTTCCTTCAAAACTTAGCTTCATCTATCCCTGAGGCAAAGCGAACAGTGTTGCTACGACTATGCCCATCCGCATATCAGAAATCTTCTTTATATTTCAGTACAAGATAAAGACTGACCTTAAGTCGGACGATAAATCTAAATAAATATTTTACGCCATTGAAATCTCAAAAGTCATTTAATTTTAAATAAATAATAAACATTCCTTTTTGTTCTGAAGCAGAAATATTATTGAAGAATTAAATTTTTGGAAAATTTAAATAAAAATTATCATTATTCCTCAAAGAAAAGTAACAAGTTTAGATTATATTGCGATGTATAAAATATTTGAAATTCTGAATGCAAATTTGACGAGACGTGGTGCTGAAAATCTCTCTCTCACACACATACAAACAAGTTACAATCAAATGGTTTTGGAGTTTGGGATTCAACAAACATGTATTTGTAAAAGAAATATTCTTAAATTAAAGATAAAAACAATAATAAAATTAATGCATTAGAAAGTAAACAATGGTCTAAATATGTCTTACCGCAAATTCGAAAGGGTCCTCCACGCCAGACTTCAGTAACATCAACAAGAATATAACAGACAGAAATTAGACACAACGAAAAGCAACTTGTGACAAACACAAAGGATAGTGACCTGTTTGTAATAAAGAAAATCATATACAATTTCAACAATTTTTTCATTAAACATGAGTTTTATTTATTAAATAACTTACTATTATTAGTCTGATCAAGTAATTAATTAGTTATACAATTTTACAATCATATAAAATATTAGCTGCAAATTAAACTGCTTCTTTCTTTCTTAGAAATTGAATACAATTAATATATGATGAAGAATTGACGGATTATAACCCTGTCCTGTAACTGTTTTGCAAATTCGATGGGACTTATTGTTAGTGTTTGTGAAGAGAATTTTTGCGCTGAACACGAATCCGAGTTCGAAAATTTGCTATCACGTCAGGGTCTCGAAAAAAAGGTGGTTGAAAATCCTAAAAATAGAATTTTGTACATTTTTCAAAAATGTTGGATGAGAATCCTGAAGTACTATTTACGATCTTCGTTATTGTTATTTAATGAAAATTGAACTTTGTTCTTTGAAATAAGCACAAACCCAATTTGTTTGCATGCACCTTTTGCGTAGGGGGTGTACTTAAGTTACAGGTGGTAGGTAAGAGGGGAACATAGATCTTATCCACACGCAACCTAAGATATAATGAAAAGTGCAGTACTCCTTGGGCACTCAGTGTCGCTAATTGCAAATCTTTCTACAGATTTGTAAACAACTTTTATGGAAGAAAAACCAGGTAACAAGCTTTAAGCAAATCAGATAATTTTTTTTAAATTTCGTCCGCCATATTGGAACCGCAATTTTGATTTTGAGAAATCTGACAGCAGATTTATAATGAGCGATAGTGAACACCATGCGAACACTGCAATTTTGATTATATCTTATCTAAGATGTAGATAAGTTTTTACCTACCACTCTACACATAAGTACACCCCGACTCAGAGAGTGTAGGTATGCAAATAATAATTTGTTTTCAGGTTACTTCAAATAGTGAAATTCCATTGTTGCATGGGTGATTCTCCAGATAATGGACACTTTTGAAAGTGTTAACTTTTTTTTAAAAAAAATTTTTTAAAGAACTATTTTTTATGTAAATCTCACTAATAATGATTAAAAAGTATAATTTTTTAAATATTTGAGCATCGATCCGTGTTTATAAACTTATATTATCAAAGCTTTAACCTTAGATTTGATAGGTTACAATATGTCAACTAAAAAATTAATTTTGTAAGTCTTTTGCTAAACAAAAGTCTTTCTTTAACGTAAATTAAATTTATCTTAACCGAAATTTACTTAAAAACTTGAAATTCTTTTCTCAATGAGGAAGCAAAATGTTCATAAAATGAATATAATTTACCACTAGTTTTATACGTTCTTTTCTCCTTTCCTTCTTTTTTTTCTTTTCAAAATCGGTTGCAGAATTATTTTTCAATTTACACATGCTATTGAGGGCTAAAATTTGTGTCAAATAAATTAATACTACACTGAGGGAAAATATAAGCAACGGTAACTTGCGAATTAAGCAGAAACAATAGTTTATCCAGATAGAAGCTAAATTAAATAACGAATAACTCAAGTATATTCGTAAGTAACCCAAGTTTATTTATAAGTTACCCAAGTAGATATACAGGAGTATTTCTGGCTCAATTAGTGTTAGTACGTAGCTGTGAGAGTTGCGAATGTGTGAGCCCGTGTCTGTGTAATTGATGACGTCATAAAACTTTTGCCTATATGTCACTCAATTTTCATAAACAGATTCAAGGTTATTACGTCATCCTCATAAAGTAAATTTTTCACATCGATATTGTCATTATCAGCCCTTCCTCTCTTGACCCTCCACCCTTTGCACAACATTGCAAAATAACTTAGAGGTTACCCTTAATAGCCCTTTTTCCTTGCCCTTCCACCCTTTGCACATATGAGTCTAGCTCTTGACACGTCATTGCAAAAGAATTTTACATAAAATAGTCAGGTGATATTTTTACCACGAGCAAACTTTTGGTGCTATGAATCATATTGTTGATATAAAGAAACTGCTTCAAGGCCTTGTTACGTCTACCCAATCACTAAGGAATTTGCGTAAATACTTTGAAGGCCAGCTTTGTAAAAAAATGTGCACAAACAAGTCTCAAATCGTTCCTGTAACGTTTAGTGCTTTTCTAATGCCTTACGCCCTTATCAATGACACGGCCCTGCAAAAAACATTTTCGCAAACAAGTCTCGCGGTATCTCTTTCATGTGCAGACAATAGTTCCTATAATGTTTGGTGCTATGAGGCAACATTGTAAAAGAATTTTTGTCTCGCAGATTCTATTTGATTTGCACACTGAGAAAAAATAATTGGTAGCGATTACAATAGTTGACTTGTAGATCTCGGATAACTGACCACTTTTATGTAATCGCTACGACAGTTCTACTATAGCTGTTTAAATATAATATTATAACCGACACTACTTTAATACGAATGAATACTAAGTATTTATTAATAATTACAATAGTCTACAGGAATGCACACTTACCATGATCCGTATAACAGAACTTTTGTAAAATACGGCAGCCTGGCCACACCTCCTAATTTTCCAATAGCGCTGTTGCACGGAGTAATACTGACTGTCGTTTCGCCTACAATAGTACTATTGTAAACTCAAAAAGAGAATTTTACTAAATAGGAAGGATCAGTTTCCTGATTTCTTTCATCTGCATTATTCTTATCAATTCTTTCGTGAGATTTTAGGTCGCTTCTTATTATCAGTCAAACCCTAACTATATTACATCTACGAAAACGCAATTAGATTTAAAAACATACAACGCCTAACATAATAACACTTGCTTGTTAACATGTATATCACACTTTATTCCACGTTCTTATATACTCACTGAGCAATTCATTCAACACTTGTGAGAAACAATAATTCTAATAAACTATAACAAATTTTACCTTAATTTTACATAAATTATAATAACAATACTTTCTGATAATGTAATATAGTTAAGGTCTATTTTTCTAAGCTTTTATAATATAATAATATATTATCATTTAAAGAAAAAAGTACATTTTACAGATTTCATAAAATAGAAAATAGTCCAAATTTCAAAAAAAATTAATATCTTTTTATATCCTGTTGCATTTAAACAATTTTTTTAATAATTCCAAATATATATTTTTTTAAGCAAGTAGTTTTAAATGATTCTTTAAAATTTAAATGATTCTGATCAATATTATGATGATTCTAATAGAGTCAATCGATATCAAATAATAAAATAAATAAATTATTATCACTTAAAGAAAAAAGTACATTTTACAGACTGCATAAAATTTAATCTATTATGATTTTCATTTATCAAGAAATTAAAAATACTTTACTTAACTATTTATTAATTCATATTTCAAAGTTTAAAATTTAAACATTTTTAAATATATATTTAAAAAAATCAATTTAAAAATATTTTCATAACTTTAAATATGAGTATTTCCATGTCAAAAAAAAAGTAAATCTGCAAGTAGTCTTTTGATTTAATTGCCACTTGGTGAAATTGTAGTTCAATGTTAGAGGTAATTCGATCCT
>WNHD01004697.1:0-13749 GCA_011057455.1 Ganaspis sp. Gsp50 | reverse complement strand
ATATATTAAAAAACATCATGGAAATTTGTCTATCTTTCTCATGGAATTTTGTGAAGAAGAATTTGCAGAAACCCTGTATTAGCTATTAAAAACCTTGAACAAAATTATTTTGTACCTTGAAGACCTTGAAAAGTACTTGAATTTTTGTTTCAAGAAACTGTGGACACCCTGAAACCACTAATTCAGATTTATAGAGTACTTTTTAGTAATAAATTATTCAAAATTTTGACCCAGTTTAAAATTTTTGTAGATTCAAAAATAATATTAATATTATATTATATTAATATTAATTAATTATTAAAAACACCTGTAAATTGCGTTGTTGAATTTAACCTAGACTGCCACGATTAATTTCTAGCCAAGTACAGATGTAGAAAATAATTTCATTGAAATAAATAAATCGTCCGGGCGATTTTAAAATTTATTTTGTTAACCCGTTTTTTTTAAATGACGACTCTTTAAACACACAAAAGAAGAATATTTATTGTCTGGAGAATGCGCATATTTTTTCATTTTGAACAAAACAAAAAATAATTTCAGTTTTCGAAATTATTCAACGTCCGACCAATTCGCAGTTTTACTACTTAATTCCTAGGAGAACAAAATTTAAAGGATCTTCTATATATAGAATTTGTGTCAAATTAAAAACCTTAGTTTTTTATGAGCGAAAATAAGAAATACTTTCTATATATAAAACAGTTGGAAAATTATAATAAAAGAGAACCTTCAAATAGGACAGAGAAAGTAATATCTGGCTAAATAAATACATGTCTTTTGGACTAAACGATTTACAACCTGCAATACACAGCAGAGGTGTATAAAATAACCTAATGAAAAAAAAAATTTGATGCGACGTGAAGACACCACAAATTGCTGTCAAGATCTTATATCTTCGTTAGCAACTTTCTTCACCTTCCTTTACCTAAAACGATCAGTCCCTACTGTTGGGATTAAACTGACACACCTTCTTTTCAAAGACCCCCTATTCTATTTAAGAAAAACACCCGAACCTCTTATCCGTAATCACTAAAAATACCGTCTTGTCGTTTTATTTCCCATTATACTCACACAAATGTGTAAACATCCAAAATAAACTCCTGTAAATTTAACACACTTTTCAATCCACCCTCTAAATTTGGAACAATATGTTTTTTAAAAACGTTTACTTTTTCGAAGATTTATATAACTAGTCATATCTTTTTCTTTATTTTTATTCACTTAATGTTTGATTTTCTTATTTGAAATTTTAGGTGTTTATTTTGTGAATCAAAAGAGGCTCGTAAGATATTTGCGTATTGATTAGAATATTAAACTGACTATAAAAATTTTACATTTACATTTTTTAAATTTTACATTACAAAATTTTACTTTTTAAAAATTTTATATCGTGTTTATTTAATTTTGTTGAGTATCCTTAAAAGTTTAGATATTTGATAGTGGCGCTTTTTAATCCTTGTAACTGTCGCAATGACAAAGCTGCCTTTGTATGAGGAAGCAAAATTATTAATTTAATTAAGAAGAAAACTGAATTCAAGGAGATGCTGTTTTTCGACACCTCGTTAACCTTTAAATTTATAGCATTAATGCTTGATATCTGCTTTTCTTTGGTTAAACTAATCGTTAATTAGGGTGGAAGCTTTCTTAAGCCGATAGATAGACTTTTACTATTTTTCATTTTAACTACTCTACAGGTTTTGTTATAAACTTGTTCATCCTTCTAGTACGACACTAAGTCTCAAGAACATAATGAGAGAAGTTTACTGATAGACTTATTTCTTCTTTGTCTTTCCTCTCTTTATGAAACCGCCAGTAAAGTTGGAACAGTTTATTGCTCCTTATCAATACCCTTTTGAAAATCTTTTTAAATTGATGTTTAAGTAAAAGATCTGTATTTTCCAAGAAGGCCATTCAAAACTCTTTTAAGAGGTTACGAAACGTTTCAATAATTGTCTGCATCTTAGAGAATAATAAGTGAAAGTTAATAATAAAGCTGAATGAAATAAATGAACATAAGCTACATATATATACCAATTCATAATTAGAACATTGCTTTTGTTGACTAAGTAGTCCAAATAAAAAAAAAGAAGGAAAACTTGAAATTTTTTTTACGTGAGAATTTTCAAGAGAATAAAAATGTGTATTTGAATAGAAATGTTGAATTTATTTTCTTATGTGCAATACACGTAAAAATCAAATACTTGCATTTGTTAACTTGTTAATATATATTTATTAGTAATGGAGTTCTTCGCTTTCACAACTAACAATTAATGTATATTTTCGGTTTTAAACTTCAAGAGCATGTTAAAAAATATTTTTTAGGGCTTAAGAATAATCTCTTTTGATTTCTATAGTGAAATTAAATTTCAAAATAGGAACAAATACAAATTCTTGATCCGTGACTATCCTTTTGCATTCAAAGAGAGAAAATTACAGTATCATTGTACATCTCAAGCTTACTTCCTTTCTCATATTAAGTAACTTTGTTTTATTTCTGTTTCCAAGAAATTTACCTTTGTGTTTGTAAATTGAAAATTACAAGCAACTTTCTACAAAAAACATTATTTTTTCAAATCAAGATGTTTGGTTTGGTAAACCATTGAAGTCTGTTTTAATAATAGTTACATATTAATATGCTAAAGAAACGATTATTGAAAAAGTATATATAATATGTTCTTGAAAAATTGAATTATATTTATTAAAGCAAGAAAACTCTTCAATAACTTAGTAGCTTTAAAATTATCCTGAAAAATTGCTAGCTGTAAGTTTTAAATTCAATACTTGAAGATCAACAAATGAACTTTGAATAAATAATTTTGTGGAAATATTTATTATTATGAAGTTCGAAAAAGTTTAGTTATAAAAAGTTGATTGCTTATATATAGAGAAGCTTAAGAAAAGCTAAATCGTAGTTAAAAAGTAATAATTGAACATCAACCACTGAACGGAAATATAGTTTGATAATTAGTTTTCTATATACGTTTTCTGTTTCCCTGTAACTCGAGTTTAATTTGTATTTTGCATTTATTTCGATAAATTCGATATTTTCTTGTATTATGAATTATTACGATTTTGCAATATTAATCTCTACTCATTTCAATTAATAGCTGAATTAAAATCATTCTTGTGTAACGAATACCATCAGAATAATGTATGTAATGTCATTATGCATCAAATTTTAATTAATTTTATTTTTCTACGTTTTTCTTTATATCAAAATAATTGTTGATGAAGCAATCTTCTTCTTATAAAATAAATTATTAAAATTCTTATCTAACGCACAAAATTGGACATTGTCTTTATATTATACTTATAATAATTTATTTTCATTTAGCAGTTTTATTATCGAAAAGCGTTTATTTAATCTACTTATTTCCATTAATTTTGAACCACGAAATGTTTGTCTATAGTACTTAATCAAAGTGATTAAATTAATTATATTAAAATAACAAAGTTAAAATTGTTTAATTTAATTAATTAAACGATTGTTGTAATTGCACAAATTAAAATCACAATAATAAATTTATATTATATTTATATTATTTTTCCAGACTGCATTTTATATCACAAAATTATAATATTAAATTTTTAGTAATTCGAGTAATGTCAAAAATATTTTTCAATTTACATCTTCTTACATATTTATTACTTTAAATTTTATTTTCTTAAAGAGTTGATATTTATTTATAAACATTAATAGAATAATTAGTCATTCAATGAAATATGTAGTGTTTATTTATCCTATTGAATATAATTTCAATTCTTCAGCTTCAATTGCATTATTAATCCTCAAGTCATTGTCTTTTTAAGAAGCTTATATCTTATTATTATTTATTTAATTTGAAAACATTTTATACGCCTGAAACTATTTCAGGTTTATTATAATATTATAAAATTAAATTTATTATTGTAGAAAATCATTTAGCTTTATGTCCTTTGAATTTAAATGACGCAAGGAAATTGTCATGTCTGACCATAGAGGCTTTTACTACTTAAAGTATACCAGATTCGCGTGGCCCATTTTTATATCTCCAAATGTTAAACATCAATTAATTTGGTTGGAAATTTATAGGAATTTTTGGTACCTAGTATCCTACTTGTTTTTTTTTCAAAAAAAAAGAAAAAATAAAAGAATTGTAAAAGTTGCGAAAGAAGTTTCTGAAGTAGTAAGATAGTCTAAGGTCAGACAGACCTGTCTGTCCAAACTCTTCCTTATCTACTTTGGTTGGAGTTAGATTTCTCTGAGAGAAAAGGATGTGAATAGTTTCGTCACGTGGAATTTTAAAATCGGTTATTTTACGACGTTGAAATAAGTTCAATATACATCTTAAGCGTATATCACGTTTCAGAAGTTGTCTCCGGATATTTTACTTTCGTATATTCCAGAACGAAAAATATGAAACAGATAAGACTTTATGTATTGGAAGTTACCGGTGCTTTTCAACACTTTTAATCACTTTTTTATTATAATTAGCTTGTCATAGAGTTAATCTCTCTCTCACTTACATTTCTTTGTTAGAGAGAATTTTTCTTCTTTGGGAATAGAAATTTTGTCGCGTTTAAAAGTTTTTTAAAAACGCTCTTTAACCAGTTGATTTAGCTTATTAAATTTCAAGATATAATTAAATTTTTTAATTAAATGTTTGTCAAAGTTAATCTAACACGCAAAAAAATATTTTCTTGTTTGTTTTAGTAAAAATTTTCGCTCGTTTGAGTAAAGTATGTTTGTGTGTAGTTTTTCGAACACTTTTTGTTTATTTAAAATGCTTCTTTCAATAAGAAAATATCTCATATATAAGCGAAAAATTGTTTTTCGATCAAAAGTTGGAATTTTTGTTCACAATAAAAGTTTTTTATATCGAAAATGTTTCGTAAGCAAAAGAATTTCTTGTAAAAACAAGTTGCTTTAAGTCAAAAAATATTTTTCGATCAGAAAAAACTTTGCAAATGAAAAAGTGTCTTATTAAATAAAAGACAGTCTCTATAACGGAACTTATTTTCTCGAAAGAATTTTGATTTGAAATTTTTCTGAACCTAATAAAAAAGGTTTTTAGTAGATTATCAATTTTTTGCGTATGTATCTCCAAATTGATTAAAAGTTTGATTGATTCGAATCTGTGAATTCAATTTTGTTAAACTAGCAAAGATTCTATATTAAATTAATAGAATTTTCGCATAAAATTAACTGAAGTTCTAATTAATTTACAAAAATTGTAATCAATTAGCAGTAGTTGTGAAAATTTTATGAACAATAATGATAATAATAATAATAAAAATCTTTATACAGAAGCATTTCTTGACAGAAGTAATTATTTAGAGCATGCTCACTGACTCACTCTTTACAATAAGTTAAGAAAGTCACTACCATATAATTAGTAAAACTTTAATGAAACACCGCACGTAAGACAAGAAATTAATAGATTAAAATTGGACACCTTAATCCTTTTACGCCTCCGCTCTTGAAACTTTTCTGAGCTTTCAGAAAAATTTCAATTTTCTTACTCTCAAATTATCACTTTGTCTTCCTATCGAGTCTTAATTTATTCGCGTCATGAAGATTCAAATTTATTCTACAAATTTCAATTATCGTTCCAGATAAAAAAAAGTGAGACAGTTTTATTGAATTATTCTTTCATATAAAAGAACAAACATGGATTTATAAAAGGAAATTTTAAATTAAGTAAAGAAAGTTTTTTGACAATTTGACAGAATGCCAATCGTTTGAATTATAAAGGAGTTTTTTTCTGCGTGTAATTTGTACATTTTCTCTGACAAGAAAAACTTATAATGTCGAGGCAATAATTAAATTTCACGTTGTTTTAAAATATCATTATATAATGATAATTATTATGATTTTTTTACCAAACAATATAATTATCAGTTACTTAATCTGAAAACGTATTTTATATGATTTTTCTATTAAAAGCGTGATGTATCGAGAACACTCTGACCGATTTTAATAAAATTTGATATGGTTGTTATACTCATTTAAATTCTTTACTACAATTTATAAAATTGTGCTTTTAACGTGGTTGTTTTTTTCTTTTGACAAAATATTTCAGATCAAAAAAAGACTTGATTTATCTGTTTAAATTCCATTGCTTGGGAAACAATTTTAGAATTATTCTCGAAGTTCTTTTTAAATCGATATTAAAAATGTACTTATTAGAATTTGTACTAGTTTATTATGCGACTTAGAGAAGAATTGTAGATTGAATCATGTTTACTTAAAAGAGTGATATGTCCAGGTGAACAAACGTTACGATAGAAAGATATGATGTCCATGCAGAGCTTAACGAGAATTTTTATTTTCGACATTTTTATTTGAAAACAGATTTGACTTTGTACAATAGAGACAATCTATTGTGGATTTTTCTGCTCAAAAAATTATATTTAATCAAGATGCCAATATTTTATTCCGGAGCGAGCCAATTAGAATTATTCATTTTTTAATGAGAATAATATTTTCATAATATGATTATCAAACTGAGTTTTTGCATAAATGAAATGTTTTCAAATTGAGAGTAAAAATAGTAACCCACCCACATACAAATCAATTTTAATACATCGCAAGCATTGTTATTTTTAATATCGAAATAATTAACATTCTTCATTTAAAAATTCAAGTTTTCTGGAATTTACAAACAGAAAAGTTAAATAAATACCTTTGATATTTTTTTTTATCATTCTGCTGTTTGAAAAATACCTACATGGAGAGAAATTTACAGGAGAAATTCCTGTGCTTTTACGGGAAAACGGATGCAAGATTCATTTCTTGGTATTTTACGGTGCTTTCAAGGAAAAATTGATGGAAAATTCGTTAATTTTTCCTGGAAAGCACAGTAAAATCCTAAAGAATGAATCTTGCATTCGTTTTCCCGTAAAAGCACAGGACTTTTTCCTGTAAATTTATCTCCGTATTGTGATAAAAGATTCTTTTAGTTTTATAATTAATTAGCTTGATTTAATTTTGAAATATTTTTGTTATTTTATGTCTTTGTGTAATAATGTCTTTTACTTATTACTTAATGAATACAGAATTCTAAATATTTTAATTTTTTAATTAAATAAATATTTAATTAGGGAATGAAAAAATATTAAATTAATAATTTAAAGTAGTAAAGAACTGAAGTAATAATAAAGTAATAATATTGATGTTAATATTTAAGTTATTATCTACATTAAAGGAATAATTAAATAATTATTAAAGGGAGAATAATGTTATTGTAAACAGAAGTAAACTAATAATTGAAGGAAATATTTAAATGATGATTTTAAAAAATTGTAAAATAACCTAATGAGAAACCAAATAATTTAAAGAAAACACGAAATTATAATTGAAAGACAAAAGAACATTACATTTTTACATATTAATGAAATAGTGTATATAAATTATTAATAAGATTTAGTTAATAATGTTTTAAATAATTTTTAGAAACAAAACGAAGCGACTGCAGAAGTTTTAATTCATTAGTAATTTTTATGTTTTAAAACAAAAATTATAAATAATATAATTATTAATAATTAATCATTTAATTACGCTCTTAAAAAGTGGTTTGACTTTGATATTTTCCTAACGCACTTGAATTACTTCACCATTTCATTAAAATAGAAATTTATATGCGATAAGTTTTTATCCATTTGAATTAAAAAATAATACTAATCTTGTTTAGCTATAAGATTTCTCCTAAAACATAAAATTTTATAAATATTTGTTTTTTATTATTGCTTTTTATAAATCTCTAAATTACTCCATAAAAAGTTGTTATTTAAATAGAACGGAATAAAAAAATAATTAAAATGTATGTAAACGTAATAATTCCTATTTTTATGCAAAATAAATTTTTTATTTTAATTTTAGGCTTTTAATCAAACTTCTTACTATGTAATTTTATTACACTTTGTTGATTAATTTTGTTTTTGTTCATCATATGATCTCATATGCAAGATTAAAATATGTAATGCAGATTAGTTTCTTTCGATGTTTCTTGTGCAAGCAAATTTTAAATTGTGATTGTTAGAAACTTATTTAATAATAAATATTGTTTTAAAAGATCTTTTAGGAATAATGGAATAAATAAAAATGAATGAATAATATTTATTAATTATTACATAACATTTTGTACTTGTACATTAATTTTTCAGTTTGGTTGAAAAATTGTAAAAAGAATATAGAAAATTTATAAAATTGATTTTAAAAAACTTTAAGTAAAAATTAAGTTCAACTTGAGAAAACAGTGAAACAAAAATGGGATAAAATTATTGAAAACCGAAATTTGTAAAAATAAAACAAATGGTTGATATAATTATGATATAAGTAAAATAACGTATAAAATTACATAAGAATAAATCAAAATAACTTATAGAATTAAATAAGAATAAATCAAGATAATTAAAATGATAAATGATTGAAATAATAAATATTTTGAAATATCCTACCTGTGATTTTTGTAAGAGAAGTCGTGATGGGGAAAAATGTGATTTCTTGAAAAATCTCTATAAATAGAGGCGAAGACACTGTTTTTTGAAAGAGTTAAGATCGCGACTTTTAGATCGAAAATCGAAGTTTAAATCTTCGAGGGGTGTACTTAACGTTCTTCAAGTCTGCCGGTAGCGATATAGTGGTAAAATACACCACCTACAGCCCTTAAATACGTACCGTTCATGGGGCTGCCATGCGCGTTCCACGGTTCGCCATAGCTTCTTTCTAGTAATGCATTACTGTCTACTACACACGTCACTCAATTTTTTTTTTAATTTTTTGACGTTTTAACCGTATGTACTTTGCAATTCTTACGTCAACCTTATAAGTGTTCCTTGCATAACACTTTTCACATCTTAAGCGCACTTTCCCCATAATATTTGTATAAAATTACTGACCATTCGTTTCAATGTATGAATTCTTTATAAAACGAATTTTTTTCTTTTCTTTTTTATTTCTTTCTTTTTTAATTTCTTTTTTATAAATGACCAAAAAAGACACATTGAAAATTTTATTTTGCAAAGATATTCTAAAATTGTATATATGAAAAATAAAACGAATGTATTACAACAAAAAGAAACGGAGATTTTATTTTATTTTATTTAAACAGTGAACGGACTTACAAAATTTACAAAAATGCCCTTTCGCGCGTAATTGATGAATATATAAGTTATAAAATAGATAACAAAAAAATAAAAAAAATATTAAAGTTTAAAACGAAAAATAAATAAAAGAGATGATAATAATAACAATCTAATAATAAATAAATTTTAAGAACATTTGTCTATTACAGAATAAAAATAAATATGCGTATATACGATGGCGTAAAAAATTAATTAACGACTTAATAAACAAACACGGCAATGAATAAGTTGATAAACAAAATTAAAAATTCGATCTTCCTATAAATATCGTAAAAAGCAAACTCAGCCTTTATTTATTTTTATAAAAGCAGTAAACAGCATTATAATGATAAAAATTTAACTAAACAAGTTTTCTGCTTCCACAATAAAAGTGATTTTTCATTTATTTAAATTTCCTCCTACGAATGTTTCCTGTCTTTTCTGACGTGCCGACAGTTTGTATAAATTTCAACCCCTAAGATTTTTCAGTATTTTAAATACAGTGTTTTAAAGAAATTTGAATTTATTTCAAATATACTTCAGTTTTTTAACAAACGTTTTCCATTCTCATAAATGTTTCGTTTTTTTCATTGTAAATTTAATCCTTCAATGTAATTTTAATCCTTAAATGTAACGTTAATCCTTAAATGTAACGTTAATCCTTCGATGTAATTTTAATCCTTAAATGTAACGTTAATCCTTCGATGTAATTTTAATCCTTAAATGTAACGTTAATCCTTCGATGTAACTTTAAATTAATTCATGAATCTAATTAATCAATAAAGGCACATTTTAATTATTGGCAAAACTCTCTAATCTAAAAGTCACCGGTGTAATAAAATATAATTTAATTAAAAATTGGCGAATATTTTTTTTTTATTTAAATTATAGTGGGCAACTTTTTACTATTCTAGTTTGTTACAAGTTACAGTTCTTTTTATTAGTAATTACTGTTATTTGAAATTGAATAGGCAATATAATTTTCATCTCTGAAAAAGCGTACTGTTTGCGGAAATTAATTTGGAAAGTTTAGAACAATAGTACGTAAACAGCAAAAGCTCGTGTTTCGCAAAAAGCTGTCGGAAACTGCGAGCTACTGAAACCCGATAGAACGAATAAAAATTCCAATTCCTAGACATCCGAAAGGTAGAAGTAAATACCACTCCGTCCTTTACATTTCAACCTTGTAGGTACTATTAACATTCTTTCTTCGTAAATTTAACACGAATTTAATAACACTGTTTTTTAAAAGTACAGAAAAATGTTCAAGTAAATGTTATCTTCATGAATAACAATTTTTTAATCTATATTTTTCTCTGATAATATATATAAAAACAGAATCTGCAATATAAGTTTTTCGAGATATATAATATGTTGAAATAATTGTTTTTATTTTATTCTAATTTTGCTTTTTTCCTTATTTTGTTATTTTGCTTTTTTATTTTTATTTTATAGTTTATCTTTTTGTGTTTATTTTATATTGTTTCTTGTGTGCTTTTTTGTTTGAGTTTTTTTTTCTTATTTTTCGTTGCTTTGTAGTTCTTTTTATAGTTTATTTTGTTTTGTTTTTATTTTATCGGACATCTTTTTTTACCTTTTTTTGTTTTTACATCACTTTTCCTTTTTTGTGTTTATCCTTATTTTTATCATTTTTCTTGTATTTTTTGCATTTTATGACATTTAATTTGTGGTTACAGGATAAAGTGAATCCGCAAAGAATCCAATAATAATGAAATTTATGATTGAATTAGAGCAATAGCTCATTTTGTATTAAAATTTTTATTTCTTGAGAATTTATTTTTAATTACTCTGTTTGATAAATCCAAGCAATAAATACTTAATATATCTCGCATGTCATACGTGACGTGTTTGTTTTTGCAGAATTCTCATCTCAATTCATGACATGAATTCATCTTTTCTTTCTATTCCTTCATTCACGAAATAAAAACTTGTTCAGTAAACATTCCAGGACAATTGATCAAGATGAGTACATCTCCCAATTTAATCAATTTCATCGTATTAATACAAAGGGCAATTAAATAATTATCAAATTAATCAAAGATCAATGTTGACTTGAACGCGCCTAGGATCCTTAATTTTTTTCCCCAAAATAGCATAATAGTTTATTAATAGCTTTTCCGAAAGCTAATAATTACCTCGAATGTTGATATATTTTGGCAATTATTTTAATTGATGGGTGCAAGTTTCACTTGATGCGTCATCAGCTAATTTTTTTAGAGGTCAAACGTATGTTCATTGGACGTAACAATTGACAAGTGTTCAACATTGTTGTTCTTTCAAATAATCAATTTTCATCCTGAGATTGAAATTTGTGTTTGTTTAATTTAAACGAATTGATATTGCTGAATTAATTTTGCATTAAATATTCAGTGCGTGTTGTTTATGAAGTTTAGAACGAACGTGAGTTTTTCTCTGAACATTCTCCTTTCTTTTCTTTAATATTTATTATAATCAAATAGATCTTTGTGTAAATATTCTACAAGAATTGTTTCTTATGCATGTACAACAGTTTTTTATGTTTCTTTTCAGTTTCTTTTTATTTGCAATCGTGATTTTTTCTACATGTGTTAGAATATGTTTTTAAGAAGTTTCCTGGTACTTTAAAGGAAAAGTATTTTTATATTTTTCTACTTTTTAATTATATTCATTCGGTCAATAAAATTTTATTTCAAAGAAATATTTTAAATTAAAAAATGCAATACAATGTTTGTGGAAACAGGCGATTTGAAACTATAAAGGATTATATAATTTAAAACAATTTCACAAAATGAATAATTCGGTGCAGTCCTTTTAATTTTTATCTTTTTATTGATGATTGACGTTTTTGATTTAAAATAATGAAAATAGAAGCGTGCTTTTATTGAAATAAAATTTGCTCAGTTTTATTTTGTTTTATTTTACAAACTTTTTTATTAACAACTTTTATAATTACAATATTGTTTTTTCTTGCCCGCAGCATTTCATAATTAAAAAATATTTACTGTTTTGGATTAAAAGAAGTTTTTTGATGCATTTTGCTTCCTTATAGAGGAAGCATTGTTTTTATTATTGTATATTGATTTATATAGAAAAATTGTAAATGTTCGGAAAATACAGAACAGAATATACAAGATTTGTAAACACAGAATGGGATAAATATGCAATATTTTAAGACCTTCGGGGGACAAGGAGAATCATAAAAATTGTCCTATTTTCAGTATCAGCGTTGCGTGAAATCTTCTGTCAGCGGTGTAAGAGTCGCAGGTGTCAGGTAGCAATTTTCTGCAAAAATCATTAGATGTCTCAGAGTTTGAATGCACAAACAATATGCGTAGATTATTTAATTTGCCAATGAATTACACCAAATGAAGATATTTTATCTAAAAGTGAGCTTTTAAATGAACATCTTTTCTCAATTAATTAATTAATTGGAGCTTTATACGTTTTAAATTCATCTTTGAAACTTTTCTCGTAATACATAATTTAATTTGAGAAATGGTTGATTCGAGATCTTGTAAAGAAATGAAATAAAAAGTTTCGTATGTTTTGTATTTTTAGCATCATAATGACTAATATTTGTTGCAATTTTTTTCTCTCTGTGTGAGAATTTACAACTTTTGTAGTAACTCGTTAAATTTAATAATTAGTGAAAGTTTCAACTACAGTCCTAAAGTTATTTTTTCCCTTTTTGAGGATTAAAATTTTGTCATTTTTTCACAATTACCGACCATCTTTTGGATAATTAAAGTGTAGTTAATTAAAAATAATAATTATGGTAAAGAATGTAAGTGTGTGCAACAGTGCAGAAAAATAATGTGTAATAAAACAAACGCAGGTAGTAATAAAAAACATTATTTTATAAAGTGAAAAGTAGTAAGAGTAATGAGCAGTGAAAAGTAATGCAAACTTAATTAAAGCGCGCAATAAATACAAGTAAAAAAGTAGTAAACAAAATTATATAAAAGGATTTTAGAATGTATTTGAGAATGAAAAGTTTTACACAAGGGTTAGTTTTTTTTTAATCAAAGTAACCATAATTTTATTAAAATTTTATGTTTTAAACCTAAATTATTTTTTAAATGGTGAATTCTGCTGAGATTTTTGCTGAACTTTCTTCTTTTCAGCGTTTTTATGATACTTTTTTCTTCATTGTAAACTAAAATTAGGAAAAGAAAACGAGCAACAGGTGAGTTATTCAGACGTGCTTGTACTTTTAGAACAGACATAAAAAAAGCACTTTTTATAAGAAATTTCTTCCTTGTCAATTCTTTTTATTAAATAGTTCGCTTTCATTTAAAAATTGTGTACCTATTAATTTTTAAACTATAGCTAGCAAAGAGAAATATTCGATACTCTAGAATTTTAATCTCAAAGTATTGAATTCTCTGTACTTGATTTTCTGTTTAATTCTCTATCTTACTTGTTTTCTGCTCAATTATCTAACAATTTAATTTTCAAACTGATTGGTCTTTAAATTACTCAATTTTCAAACTTGAAATTAAATTTCCCAATTATTTATTACATTTCCCAATTATTTATTACAATAGTTTCTTAACTATTTGATTTGAAATTATAAAAGAAATCAAACTATTGAGATAATTTGATTCGAAAACTATCTCATTTTCAAACCATTTGACTCTCGTTAAG
>WNHD01004696.1:0-11582 GCA_011057455.1 Ganaspis sp. Gsp50 | reverse complement strand
TAATTTATTTTCAATTTAATCTTATGTTTCGTTTAATTTATTAATTTTAAATATTTTATTGTGCAAATTTTGTTTTAAGAGAAACAAAATTTGTTACAAGGTTTTGATTCCATTTGAAAAATCACAATATTATATAAAAATATAACGAGACTTTCAATGTTTCTCTGATTCCACATTTATATTTTAAAATATGATGGTTTAAATTTAGAGTATATATTAATAATTATTAAATTATTGAAGAAATAGTTTAATTATTTATTTGAATTCTTTTTTATTTTTGATTGAAATCACTAATCGAAAGTAATATCATAATGTAATATTACAGTGAGCTTACAGTAATATTAAATTGTTCATATCAAGTTAATCTTACCCATTTAAAAATTTATATATAGGATCCCATGTCTGTTCCCATATGGGAATCATGGTAGAATCTCATACAGGTTCACATATAGTTTCCTGACAAGTATCTCTATTGTCAAGGAACGCTCACACTATTCCTCGTGCCATTTTTGACCATATGAAAATATACAAGTGGGTTCTCATATAGGGTACTTGATTTATTAAAACTAATTCATATTGGTGATACCACTAGGGATCCCAGTGGGCAATTGAACGTTATAAACACGTTCTTAAAACGCTTTATGTTCCAAAACATTCTGGAACATTGCACTTTGTTCCTGTAACGTAATAAAAACATTTTTAAAACGTTCGAGGAACGTCCTATGTCTGGTCTTAGAACGTCTTTTTGAAACGTATTTAGAACTTATTAAAAACGTTCCGAAATTTCCTTTTGAGTTTCCTATATATTATATGATATAGTTATTTTATTTGAAAATCACTCATTTCGTTCAAATTCCAGTCGAATTTACTTTTAATTTTTCGAGCTGTTTAAAAATATCACACAATGTATAAATTAAAAATTTCGCGACCCTCAAGTTTACAGTCGGACGCTTTAAATACTGCTATACGCAACATTTCTTGAAAAGAAATAAATAGATGGCCGTTTTAAGTTACGTGAATTTTATAATTAACATATTGTTTTAAGAATAGAAAAAATTATAAAATTTTTTGGTAAAATAATTCAAAACTTTAAATCACATTTTAAAAGTATTTGAATTCTGTGAATAAGAGGATCTTTTAATACGAAAATTGAAAATTTCCATCCAACTTTGTACTTACAATTTTTTTTTACTTAATTTGAAAAACTTTTCACAAAACTAAAAAATTTCAATTTTTATTTGATATTTTGAAGTTAAAATACTTTTTGCACATAACATTTATAATAATTTTAATTTCTGAATAACTATTTTTTGATGTACAATGAACGTTAATTGTGCAGACATAAAACGTTTTTAAAAAGTTTTAAAAATGTTCCATTAACGTCCTTAAAACATGATCCGTTGGGTCAAATTTAGAACGTCTTTAAAACGTTTTAAGTACGTTTTTTGTCCAATGTTCCAGAAACGTTCTAAAAAATATGTGTTTTGAACGTTTTTTAAACAAAAGTGTCCACTGGAATACTTTGTGAGAGACATTTTTAAAACAAGATGCTGCGCAGTAGTTTTCTATACAACTTACGGATGAGTAGTACATTTTTTGTTCTTCACTAGATTTGCAGTTGAACGGTCATTAACGTATTATTTGTTTTGTAAGCAATTTGTTTACATTTATTTAATTAATTTTTCTCACATAGGATCCTATGGTCAAGGATCCCACGAGGAATAGCGTGAGCGTTTTTTGGTACAAGGGAATCTATACAGGAAAATATATGGGAATGTAAAATGTATGGGATCCTACTAATATTTCTATATGGGAATCACTATATTTGAATTTTCAAGTGCGTATTGTAATATTGCCGTAATATTACATTGTAAGATTAAGAATTGAAATATTTCACATTGTTGAGTTTATTTAAAAAATTGAATTTAATTAAAAAATAAATTACAAACCCATTTCAATAAATTGGACGAAAAAGAAAATTATCATTAAACCTCTTGACCACAAATTTTTCAAATAAAATTTAATCCACATTTTAACAAATGTATTTCCAAATGTACGATAGCAGAGAGGTTTAATGACAGCTTTCTTGGTTGTTCAATAAATTGGGTTATTATTAGTGAACAGCATTGTTTTAGTAATGTTTTCTTTTAAGAGAAAATGTATAAACTTCAAGAACAATATAATATATAACACTTTTTTCACATGAATCAACTGTGGTTATTTTTTTTCTGGGCTATTGATTATGGATCTGGTATCCGATTTTGAAGATTCAATATGGCTGATCTAATATGTCAGACATTTTTTTTTAAATAGATTTCTTAATAGCTTTTACTAAATTCATCAGGTTCCAATGTGTAGGTATCCAATATGGCGGTGAAAATTTAAAAACCAATTAACTTTTTCGAAAATCCTTTCTTGGTGTTTTTCTTGGGTCGCGGGTTCTGAATCTAACATTATAATTCCAAGGTTTAAAATGGCTGATTCGATATTGCTATTTAAAATTGAAAAAAACAATTTGATTTAATTTTATGTACTTCTTGGTTATTCTGTTGTTCTTTTAAATTTGCATGTAAAGTAAATAATAAGTTTACAAGTTTCATTAATCAATTGAATCAAGTTTAATGAATTTTTAAATTTCATCTGCAAAAGTGGATCCCAAATTTTGCATTTTTAAAATCTTATCTGTTTTGTTGTACTGACTTTTTTATTTAACATTTTATTAAGTCAAATTTACCCTCTTCTGAAGCTTCTTCTTAAAACAACAATTTGGCTAAAAAAAATTTGGTTTATTGCATTGAAAAAAGCACACCTTTTTCTATAGAAATAAAACTGAAAATCAATTTTTTCGAACGATTGATTCCATTCATCTGTGTAGATCACATAGTAAATTCCTAATTGTTCACATAATATTAATTATTGCGTTTATGCTTACAGAACTATTTTTCATTATTTTAAGTTTTCGTCGCAAGATATTTTATGTTTTGATATGAAAGTTAAATAAATATCCATGTAGTACGTTAGGTATCTAATACATTGGTTCATTTTGGAAATCTTTCTAAACTAACAAACAATTGTATTTTTAGCCTTTATTTAGTTTATAACTATATTCTGATTAATGTATAAATGAATACTATGAAAATAATTGAAAAGTATTTTTTAAAAATTTCATAATAGTTGAGTGGAATAAAATGTAATATTTTAAAGTTTGCACAACATTTTACAAGGATAGAAATACTCTATTGCAAGAAAGTTGAATAAAATAGACAAGAGCTAAATTTATTTTAAAAATCTGGTTGTTTTAATGTTTCCAGTGCAGTATTCAGGAATAGATACATTTTTTTGTAACATATATAGCATTTTATAGATGAGTTGATTTAGGCTGTAGTTAGTAAATCGATGTTCGACAAGATTGCAAATTATAAAAGGTGGGAAATGAATATGCTCTTTGTTTATTCCTATCGAAAAAATCCACATGGATTTCCACATAGAATTAAACGTGGAAATCTATGTTTGTATCTTGAACAAATCTGCGCGGAATCCATGCGGAAACCCGCCTGCACTTTTTCTTGCTTTTTAATTTTAAGTCCGATTACAAAATGGATATCAAAATTGAAATTTGACACCTTGTAGGTGTTTCATTCACTATTTTCTGCGTTTTTGAAGAGGTCAAGAAACAATATTTAAAGTTTATTATGGATGTAAAATAATCCATGAGGATTTCTGCATTGATTCCGCGCGGATTTGTTCAAGATATAAATGCGGATTTCTACGTGTAATTTTGTGTGGAAATCCAGGCGGATTTTTTCAATAGGGTATTTTTTGAGAAATAATAGATGAAGTATCAATAACTGTCAAATTTTCAATATAGTTCACTTTTTATTTATTATATTATTATTTATTTATTTTCTTGTAATATTGTACCTTAAACCGAAAAATGTGTGAATATTGTCTGATCTCAATTTTGACTAAACCTAATAAGGTTTAATCTAAACCATTAAACATAATTTTCTCTTCAACGGCTGTATTATATTGTCGGACTACTTATTAACTTTGAAGACTTAATTTATGTTAACCATTTCAAATGTATTGTGATAGATAGTATTAACTTCAATTTTCTTAAAATTATTATTAAAGTTGAGAACTCCTTTTGATTGCAAAAAGAATTTATAATCAAGGAATAACTATCATTACATATCATCTTGCATCTTTGTGATTTTACTTTGTGAAGTTTCGAGTAAGGTTCACAATTTTCTTTCATGGATAATGTTGATTGCTAACCTTACCTGAATATAACAATCTAATATTACAATTTGTAAGATTTTTGGAACATTCAGGGAATATATATTTCACAACATGTTTGCAATTATATTAGTTACTTGATCAGATATTTTATTGTTGGAGATTTAAAAACTATTCCCCTGTCGTACAGCCCATGGAGTACTGATGAAATTGAAATATGCAATGAAACATTCGGGCAAGTTGTTTTGCTATTACTGTTAATAGGAATTTTTCCATCTTATATAAAGTTTTCTTGGATTTTACAAAGTATATCCAACAAGCGGCCTTGAGGCGCTTACATGCTTCGTTGTCACCGAAGGAGCAAAGGGCCATCATTTTTCTTACTCTTATGGCATTCATACATGAATTTATCTTGTTCTAACATTTTCATTACTTTTCAAAACCTTGAAAATTGTTAAAAAAAATGTTGGAGAAGTAAAAGACAAATTTATGTCATAAACATAAGAATAAGAGAGTTGGTAAAAATGTTTACGAAATCATTTGCAAGCTTATTAAATTCTGCGTAAAATTTAAAGCGATTACGTCAAATGTTTTGGATTACAAAGTAAGAAAGACAGGGTTTTACTGACCGCTAAAACATTAGAATTGGTAAATAGTTGGGAATTGAAATTTAACTGTGAGAAAATAATGGATTATTAAATAAATTTTGATATTTAAAAGTAAAGAGTGTATTTAGAAATTTCATAAATTTTTTTTATGTATGTCTTCAATTAATGAAAAAGTTACAGTAGTTATATTAATTTTTATAATTAAAGGTATGGATATGTCTATTAAATTAGACTGAAATTTGTTATTTCTGTTTTTAATAAAAGAAAAATATAATTTGATCAATTTTGAAAAACCGGGAATTTAAGAAGCAAAATTTACTGTAGATACCCTGCAAAGAAAAACAAAAAATTAGAAATTTCTATTATTTTGCGACTCTAAATTTAACTTCTACGAAAATTCAGGAGAATATAAATACAAAATACTTTAAAACTCAGATGTTTGAGTTATTTATTATGCTTAAAATATGCGTTAGAAATCCAAAAGTTGTTAATTTCTTATCGATTTACTACTATAAATGTAAGGATATCTCATCGATTGAAAATCGACCAATTTTTACTTTACGTGTCAGAGAACAGACTGGCCTACCTTGACATTTTCAATGATAAATCGATAATGGATAAACATTTTTTAATTTTCTAAGTCTTATTTTAATGACATAATGTTCAAGCAGCAAATTTATGCTTGGAATTCTAATTATTCTAGTTATAAATTGTTCTGAATTTAATATCGCATTTTGTTTGTAATTAAACAACTTTAAAAAGTACCTACATTTTAAACAGGTTATATTTGGGTGTAATTTACAATCTTTTTATCATTTTATTAAACACAAATGTGTTAATTTCAATATCCCAATCATTTTTATTATATTTAATAAATTTAAATGTTTCTATTCATATTAAATTTATTGTAAATTTAAAAGTTAATCGATAACTATATCTCGAAGGCAACTTCAAATGATCTCACAATGACAACAAACAGTTGTTTGAATTGTTTTGACGTTTGATTGGTATCATTTTGTGGCACGTTTAGATGTTTTATTTTGAACATTGAGCTTAAGTTTTCAGTGATATATTTATTTACATTAAAATTATTATTACAAAGTTTAGTTTTGTTTTTAAAATACGTGTGAGATTTGAGAAGCTAGGAGGAGAAACTACTGAAGGTAAATTAAATGATATTCAAAAAATGGTAGTCTCTGTTTTCATGTTAATTATAAATTTAAAGTTAAGGCTTTCTTATTAATCTTTTCATTGTTTATAATAAACTTTTTTATTTCTTTTATTTATTTGTCATCTTTTGTATGTATCTTGTAATGCATTTTGATGAGTGTAAATAATTTACATTATAATTCCTTTCCTTTTCATTTTTATTTCTTATAATTTAAATGTTGAATGAGAAACTTTTAAAGTACAAATTGTTATAATTGGTTTCAGTTTTGAAGGTAGACAGGTTATTTTAACAATTTATAGATTTTCTTTTAAATTTTTATTACAAATATTTCAAATGACAAATATTTAAATGAAATAAAAGACAAATTTTTTATATAAATGTTTATCTTACAATTTTCAATAAAATTGTATAAAAGATAAAATTGGTAGTTTTTCTACGTGTCAAGGTTAAAGATCTTTGTAATTTTATCATTTTTACAAAATAGTTGTAATAAACGTAGGGTGTGTATGTAATTTATAATTATTTTGTGGTTATTTAATATATTCGTGTATTATTTAACTCATAGTATTTATTTAATTCTATTCTTTACAATTTTCAGACAAGAAAATTTTTTAATTTATTATTAAAATACAAATTAGTATTTAAAATTAATTGTTTATTTCTAAGAACATATTTAACCTTAATATTCATCATTCTTTATTAAACTTTAGTATTTAATCAGGTTTTTGAGAAGTGTTAATTATAATTTTCCTTATTAAGGAACAGCATTCGTTGATTTTTCTTGTTCATTGAAATTCTTGCTTATTTCAAATTTGGTTTGATTCAAGTTTCAATATTTCTTTAATTTTAATTGAATTTACATTTGTGTAGGTGGATAATATAAATTTAAGTTATAATAATATTGTTTTAAACGAATTATTTCAAAATTAATTATTAAAAAAGTCCTGGTGAAATGAATTTTAACAATATAATTACTTTTATTTACTTGAGAATTTATCACGACTATTTTCAATACGTAATGAAATTAAAAAAAAATTTATTACTCCTAGTCGCATGGGTTGTAAAAAATAAAACAAAATGCTTCTTTATTTACGATTTGGGCTGCACCACAGACGTGCTCCGTAGAAACAAAATGAATTACTTTTTGCTAATTTACAATTTCTTTTCTGCATGGGGTTATTGATGATTTTTGATTTTATTATAATTGTAATATACAAATTACAAATTTAAATTATACTTTTTTTACAATTGTAAGATACAATGATATTATGGTCTTACTTGTTGAAGCCAGAAATGTTTAGAATAAAAAGAGACACTATTTATGTAAGCTTTTGTTTAATAAAACGGATTTAAAAATAGTTTAACTACAATGGGGCTGTCCATAAACTACGTCACGCTATTTTTCACATTTCCCCCTACCCCCCGCCCCTGCCGTCACAAATTTCACATGTATTAGCGCCATTTTTTCTACAGATCATCACGCTCAGCAAATTCGCCCCCCCCCACCCCTCGAAAGCGTGACGTAGTTTATGGACGGCCCCAATCGAGTACAAGCTATTGAGAGCGACAAACAGAACTGAACTTGGCGACCAATCAGGACGCAGCAATTCAAAGCACAATAAAATGAAGCGACATTTAACAAGTTTAAACTGATGCGCGAGTTTAATAAAGTAACATTAATTAATTATTCAACACTAGCCCTCAAGCTAGAAGGTATGAATTTAGAATTTTACTGTCTTTAGTCCAAATTTTTCAATACACTTTTTGTTATTAGGCGTAGACAATTCCTTAGTGAAGACGTCAGCAATCTTTTTTGTGTAATGAAGATATTTCAAACTAATTGTTCCCTTTCTCAAAACTTTAAGTACATAATGATGCAAAACATCTACTTCGTATGACAATGAAAAACCTGACTACGAGCAAGCTATTGGTCTCCTTGATTGTCATTAAAAATCTTAACTGTTTCAGGCACCTGTAAACCAGATTAGATAAAAAATATTCTTAAGTAGACTGCTTCCTTTGCTGTTTCAGCAAGCCCCATGTATTCTGCTTCAATACTTTTATTCTGAGAATTGACTCCGAAATGCGTAAAAAGCTGTTGGATTCGACCATGGAAAAAGTCAGGGAAACTTTTTGACTGATTTTAGTGGTCACCCTGATTCTAGACACAGTTTGCCTAGTAAGCATCCACATATGCCACCAGTGGAGTTCTTGTTTTCAAAAATTTTTATCCAAGATCTGACGTACCCTGTAAGTATCTGAGTACTCTCTGCTTAGCAATTTAGTGATAATTTTTATAGCCATGATTAAATTGATTAAGCCAATTAACTGCATAAGCAATATCAACTGGCTTAGTAAAAACAGTCAAATACAAATACAAATTATTGGATTTTTTTAATATTTTTGAATATGTTTTACTTATAATACATTTCAATCTAATGATAGAACTAACTTTGAGGTTAAAATGCATCCTTTTTAATACCAATTTTTAATATTTTCTAATTTTTCTAATCTTTTTTAATCCCCAAATAATATTCTAGCTTTTAAAAATTTAATGAAAAAAATCACCACTCTGAGGAATTTAACTCGGGTTCCCAGCGTACCAGTCAAGGATTTTTAAGATATTACTTGACGAGGACTGAATACAAGAAAATAACTTTATTATTTTGTAATTGAAAAAGATTGGAAAAATTAATAGAAATTTAATAGGGTATTGATTAGGATTCAGTTTGCAGTAAAAATGGGTACTATCAAGAGATACAAGTGTATTGAAAAGAAAACTAATTCAAAAAGATTAAAAAAAATTAATTTTAATTGAAAAGCTATTGGAATTCAATATTTTTCAATTCTGTTCTTCTTACTGGGTCGTTTTGCTCTGCAATCGAGAATTCTTCAGATTTATATAATTAATTTAACTGATAAAGTCATCGGTGTTGGAGAAGGTTTTGAATCTTGCATTCCGTATTTCTTCAAAATTTCTTTAATATAAATCTTTTGTAATATCTCATTTGTATCGTCATTTTTATTAAACTTCATGTATAAACATCGTTTGATTCTTCCAAGATCTTTCACCTCACGAAAACCTTCTTTATTCACTTCTGTTAATCAATTTACATTATTTAAGGGAAAAATCATATCATCAACATAAGTATTGACGATCATGCAATCTTCCTTTCGTTTATAGACAGATGAATATGCATTCGTAGGCTTTAATCTTAGACTTTGTAAAACTTCAGCAAGTTTTTTAGGCCACTGTCTACCAGCCTGTTTAAGTCCATACATAGACTTTCTTAAGTGACACATTTTATTTTCCCATTTGTAACTGGTTCAACATTTTCGAGGCATTTTCTTTTTTCTCACAGTTGACACTTTTCTTTTATTTTATAGCAATTTTTATAGCAATTTTATTTTCATTTCTTTTATAGCAATAATTCGGAAAACAAATCTGTCAATTCCATCAATATTTGCTTTTCCAGATGTCCATTCAGGAAAGTTTTTGTTACATCAAGCTGATTCACGATAAGATCATGTCATCAGCAATCAAATGCAGCTTAAACAAGCCACTGGTGCAAAGATCTCTGAAGTCAACACCAGGTGTCTGTGCATAACTCTTCGCAACTAAATGAACCTTTTTTCTTGCAATTGTTGCATCTTTGTAATATTTATCAACGAAAACAATTCTACATCCAATGATATTCTGATTCCTTGGACGATCTTGCAAAGTCCAAGTTTCACTTTTGATCATTGCACTGAATTCATCCTCGATGGATTGCTTCTACTCTTTAGCATCAGATCTGATTGTAATTTCGGCAACGCTCGTATAATATTTAGCATGTTCTATGCCTGTTTCTGTTTGTGGAATATTACGTAAAATTTTTGGTTTGACTTTTCCACTTGTTCTGAGAATTCTTGGTCTGTCAATTTTCTTTCTTTCCTCAGCTGGAACTTGTTCAAAACCGAGAAATGGTTTATCGTCTGTTAAATGATCGTCATCATTAGATTCAATGTCATTTTCATGAACTTGTTCTCTACGTTGATATTCTCTGGGTTTTTTATGACTTTGGATTTTCCGTAAATTTACAATTCGGAATTTTTCCACTTCGACCACTGTTAATTCTTAAGTTTGCCGCTTCGCTGTTTTGAGAATTCTTCGCTGCGAAAAGTCGACATTTGCCGATTCTGCATTTTGAAATTTCAGAAATTTAATAGTTAGACATTTGCCAATTCGGGATATTGGAAACCCCAGATTTGAATCCAGTGCCTCAAGAAATATTTATAATAAACATAGTCATAACTCCAGATTAGAAACAATTTTTTTTTCCGAGTGTGTTATATTTTTTAATTTTTAAGCGTTTGCTTTGCAAGTTTACCCAAGCAGCAGGCAACATTACGCGAATATGACAGTGATATCAAGCGGTAAGATTTGTAATATTACAGGGTGATGTTACAGTGATATTGACGTAATATCAAAACGTCCTCCTCACAGTGATATTACAGTAATATTACTATATTTCCAAAAAAAATCTTGTAATATTACAGTGATATTATCTCAATATCTATCTGTAATATCACTGTGAGGCGGAATTTTGATATTACGTCAATATTACTGTAATATCACTTTGTAATATTAAACATCTTACCGCTTGACATCATTGCGATATTCGGGTTATGTTGATTGCTGCTTGGGTATAGTCGTCCGCTATTTCTGGCATACAATTTTTAAATTTTGTTAATATTAATTTGAAAATTATATTCACGTTACCAATTTTGTTTTGAAGTTATATCGAAATTTATCTAATTACGTTTTAATACATACGTTTTTAAAATATGCAAAAAGTGTGCGTTATGTAATGTGACATTTGGCATAAAATTAAACAAGGCCCACATTTCATAGTAGTGTATCCTATCTCTTTGTCGATCTGTCCACCCAGACAATTTAAAAAATTGCAGTTGAGTACCCCCTATTGAAAAAAAAACGACCACAAATGTGAGCACAAATGCGACTGCAAAAATAATCGCAAATGCGACCCTCAATATTACCATTCAAAAGGTCGCGAATTTGAAACAGCAATTACGACACATTTAAGGTCGCTTTTGCGCTTGTCTTTAAGATCATTTTAAGGGTCATAATAATGGTCACATTGTTCTACTTTTTAAAAATGCTAAAAATTCAATTTCAGTTTTGACGCATTTTATTTAAGGATTATTATTTTTATACTTCTTAGGAACTTGAGTTGTCTTCATTCTTCGTATATATTTATAGTATTTTAAACCTAATTTTAAATAAATTAAAATATCTATCCCGACCGAGATTCGAACGCGCGACTCTCTGACTTACATCCTGACGCATTACCACGACGCTTCCGTGACGTACTTGAAACCTTTCGAATGTGATTTCCTTTTAAATTAGGTGTCATGTACAGGAACCTAATTTAAGCGTAGTAGGCGCTGAATTCAAATTGTCAATTAAGGGTAATGCATGGAGAAAATATCAGTGGTTGTCAAACCATTTCCCCTCCGTTCCTGAAATTTTGCACTTTGTCAATTTATTTAAAAAAAACCAG
>WNHD01004695.1:2610-17299 GCA_011057455.1 Ganaspis sp. Gsp50 | reverse complement strand
ATGTTTTTTGAAAAGATAGTAAATATTGATTTGATAGGGTCTATGTTTTTTGAAAAGGTAGTAAATATCAAAAAAATACTGAAACTGAAAGGCTGAAACAGCGCCGGCGGCGGCGAAATCTTTTTATAAATATAGAGTAGATTATTATATTATTATATTATATTATTATTTTTTTTCGCTCAGGGGATATATTTGGGAAAATCTGCATACAGATCCCTCGGGGCCGAATTCGAGGGTATGTGGGGTTGGTAAAACAAAAATATAAACAAAAATATTATAATTATTATTATTATTTATGTGATTCAAATTTTCCCAGAATTTTTGACGTCAAAATTATTTGCCAATCAAAGGGAACATTCACTTATTCACTTGTTCACTTATTATTTATATTTTTGTACTTTATTTTTATTTTCTTCGGGATTGGACCATGATTAGTATTATACTATTATAATACTATATTAATTATTAATAATTTAAATCTTACTAAACAATTAAATGTGCGAAGGTTGGACATTTTTTGAAATCTTTCTTATAATCTAAATGATTCTATCAAAAGCAATTTGTGTCTTTTTTCCTTGGTTAAACTATTTGTCTGCTAGTTTGCCCTGACATTAGTCAAGATGTATTTTCTTGGCTTTTTTCTGCATGAAACGCATATGTACACGATTGTGTCAACCTTCAATACAACATCTGCGATATAGAGGCCCGTTACGAGAGTAAACATTCTCTATTCCGTTTCTAACAATAAGTATGACTTCTAAGCTTTAACGGTACCTCGATCTTGATCGCGAAATTCCTCCAGGATGTTTTTATAAACATTAAAAAAATTTCCCTTTTTCCGTTTTCATTCTTAACCTTAACGATATTCGCAAACCTCGGTCACATTCTCCTTTTCAACTTCGAGTAAAGTTCATTGTACCGCTTGGTCCAGATTCTTTTTCCGTTGACTTTCAGCAATAACTGAAGACCCCTTTCCTCACAGTCTTTTTCACAAGAAATTATGCAAATTTTAACTTTTTGAAATCTTTTGGAATAGAATCTTTTTTTGTAAAGATATGTCTGTAGGAGATATGTATTCACGTGGTTAATTTACGAGAATGGTTGTGGTGAAACTTAAAAAGGAGTCTTTACTCTTTGAGTGGAATTTAGTTATTTTTGTTACTATTTTTAGCTCAAGGATTCATTATTGGATTTAATAATTTTATGCGAAATTGGTATTTTGCATTTTTAGGTAATTGAAAGATCAAGTTTCAAGTCTCAGTGGAGAAGGGAATAAAATTTTACTCATCTATTTTATAATTAAATAAATAAACAATTCGTTAACAGGCCTCGTAAAATTCTTTAACCGAAATAAAATTTTGTTATAACAAAATTTTTTTATACAATTGTGTATCTATAGGATTTTGAATAAATTATTTTAGTGCTAATTTAAATGATTCGATAAAATGTTTTAATTTATGCAGAATAATATTTATGATTTATAATTTTTTAAGAATAGATTTAATCAATATTGCACTGTCGTAAATTTTGAAATGTCGTATTTTTTGAAAAGATTAAAATCTATTTATGACTATTTTAATCTTAATTTTTAATAATAGTTTTTAATTAAAATATCATTTTAATAATCTTTAATAATAGTTGGGAACTAAAATATTTTTTAATCTTAATCTTTAATAATAGTTTTTAATTAAAATATCATTTTAATAATGTTTAATAATATTTGGGAACTAAAATATTTTAATTCTCATTTCTAATAATAGTTTTAATTTAAAATACAGTTTGAGTAGAAATGTTTAAAAAACCATACCAATATCCTGTTGTTGGTTATATAATGTAAAAAACCGTTGCAGGTTCACAGAAAAATAAAAAATAAACTCACGTTCTTTCATTTTTAAGCGGACAGTAAACGGATCTTTCGTTTTGTGAGTCATTATCTCTGAAACAAGTTTTATTTAGAAATTTAAAAAGTATTTAAAATCAACGCCTAAAACAAGGAATTATTTTATTTACAAATTATTGAGATATAATTTTGAATTAAAAACTGAAACGATTTTTAATTCATATTTATTACATTCTTAAATCTAGGGTCAAAATTTTACTCGAAATTGCTAAATTAATCGAGACTTGTTCAAAATTGTTCTCTTGAATTATTTGTGCATGACATCAATTTATGTATTATTTTATTTTAATTACACGTTTACTGTTTAATTGCAGGTTCGATCTGGCTCAAATATTCAGTGGAAAATTCGCTCACGTTCGATTCAAAATTCCAAAGGAGAACTTCCAAGAGAAGTTGTTTCTAAAAATCCAATTTCTCTTAATAGAAGGAACAGTCAAAAATCTTTAAAAGACTCTAAAGTGCCAATCGTCAATTATGAAACTTGGCAAATTAAGAGCCATACTTTACCTAGAGATACGAGATTTTCTGAAAATTTAATTTCTGAAGAAAAGGACAAAAAAAGCAAAGAGGTCAATGATAATTTAAGTTCGACTTTGCTTATTGATGCAGAATTGTACGATGACGTTTTAACCACGTCCGATTTAATTGGAACAAAATCTGCCTTGGAACAAAATCTAGATCTGAATATTTCTTCTATTAGTATTAGTAGTTATAATAATCTCAATCAATCTGATTCTAGTGGTTACAGTAGCAATAATAATACAAATAGTAGCAATAATACAAACAGCAGCAATAACACAAGAAGCAGCAATAATACAAACAGCAGCAATAATACAAAAAGCAGCAATAACTCAAATAGCATCAATAATAATACAAATAACAGCTGCAATAATATACACAATAGTAGCAGTATTCAATTTAACGATAACGATACGTGCAATATTAATAACAACATTATCGCAAATCGGTTTATTGGCGATGAAAAGGCTAAAAAAAGATACAAGTATTTCACAAAAAACGTTCTTCATTATGTTCCAATTTCGAGTCATGTAAAGCGATACAAAAAATTGAGGAAAAGTAGCCTAAGCATGTCTTTAAGTTCACTGAAAAATCACCAAATGGATGGGAAATTTGATCTGGACGATTCTTCCAAATCAAAAAGTCTCTCTAGGACGGAATTAAAATACGTAACAATATCTTCTCCAACGAATTTTGTGCACGTGGCGTCTGCAACAAATCCGAAATTGATAGCCAATCCAGATGCCATTTCTCATTCTAAACAAAATGTTATCACTCATGATCAAAAATTTGTTGATTTGAGAATCTTCAAAATAGATCAATTCCGAAACTTGAAGACGATGGAAAAATTATGTGGTGAGTTGATGGAATTTTATTATTTTTAATGTAACAGTTATTTTAGTCAATTATTAATGTAAGAGATATTTTAGTTTATTATTAAAGTAACGTAATTATTGATTACCAGTTTTTTAAAATATTTTTTTATTATTTTATAACCGTTACTTTCTTCGCCAAAAAATTGTTTTAAGTAAATAAACATTTCGCTTACCCTAATACAGTAATTGCTACTTAACACTTTAAAATCCTATTCAATCCTGACACAATATTGCTTTACAATAGCTGCTGTACATAAAAAAAATGTTTATGGCTTTCAAACGATGGTAATTATGGTTAGAGCAACCACAAACTCTACCAGGATCATGTAGCGTAATACTATTTTACGAGTCAATTGTTTCATCACAGTAAATCTATGGAGCTTTGTAAAATAAAACAAAAATAAAACAAAAATAAGACAAAAATAAAACAAAAATAAAACAAAAATAAAACAAAAATAAAACAAAAATAAAACAAAAATGAAATAACAATATTCTAAAAATCAGCTTCTAAAGTTTACTAAATCGAGAATATTTTTAATAAAAAGAAGTTTATATTGCAGAAATTTATCACTCGGTCATTAATTCAATGCAGAAAGAGTGATCGCTCTTTGTAATCTTTCTGCATTGGAAGAGAAGTTTAATTTATTCATAAAAGGCAAAAGGAAGGTTATTAATGTAATTTTTACCTTGTTTTTTTCCAGGTCTTCCGAGCTTTTTATTAAGTGAATCTGACGGAAGAGGCTACGTGGAAATCCAAAAATTACCGTTCGTGACTAAAGATGATCCATCTTACGATTTGGTGAGCGAGAACCAATCGGTGAAAGTTGCAAATTTGGAAAACTGCCAAGGGGATATTGATGAGAATGAGGCCGAGGAAAAGATCTATGAACCGATGTCGGATTTTTCAGTGTATAAAGGTTTGAAAGCCAACTCCAGTTTTCTTTGGAGCAATCTGATAAAAAATTCTAAAAATCGAGAAAATTTAGAGACTGATCAAACTAAAGATGCAGATGAAAACACCTACGAAGAATTCGATGATGTTGGAACATCCTTTGAGGTAATTATTTTAGGCATATAAGATTTTTTAAATACATTTTAATTTTTAAACCATTTTAATTTTTGAACCATTTTAATTTTTAATTTTTATTTTTGAACCATTTTTGTTTTTGAACCATTTTAATTTTTGAACCATTTTAATTTTAATTTTTGAACAATTTTAATTTTTGAACAATTTTAATTTCTATTTCTGAACCATTTTAATTCTAATTTTTAAATAATGCCTGTAAATGTATTTAAAATAAAATAAACAAAATAAAATAATCAACCTCCATTGTAAAATGAAACTAAAAATGCTTCTTAAAAATTAGTCTTGTAATTTATAATTGTTGACGAATTTCTTCAAATAAAAGATATCTGAATATAAATGTTTTCCTGAGTAAGTGACTAAAAATGTCTGCATTCCAAAAGAGATAATAAATTTTTATGGTATTGTCCGAATTTTGCAATAAAAGAATATTTATGCATTCTTCTTACGTAAGTGTCAATAATTGTTTATGATCATGTACTTGTTTTATTAAAAAGCACAGTTAGCTGAAATTTTTAATTTAAAGTTTTGCTTGTAAGCACGTTTTATTTATTGATACGGTTTCGCACGTGCAATAAGTATTTTTATTTTATATCAGCAAATTAAAATCTTTGTCACTGATTTCTCTGTTGACATTACCAAAAGAACCGTGATGATATTACAATTTTATCAGTGTTGTTAAAACAATATTTACAACTGTTTGTAAACAAACATACAATTTGCAAATTTTTATGCGAATTTATTTCCATTTTAATAATCAAAGATAATCAAAATATAGCACTACAATTAATTTTCACTGTTTTTAATTATTATCTAAAGTTTACTAAATCATAATTATAATTATTAAAAAAGGGAAAAGTTTTTAAAAAGCAGAACTTTTTAGAAAAGCATAATTTTTTAAAAAAGAATAACTTTTTAAAAAAAGCAAAACTCTTTACAGGAAACTAACTACGATGATGTGGGATTTCCTCAAAACCAGGAATCGGATGAGGTTTACGACGACGTGATGCCATCGACTTACCACAAGGAACAGCACTTTTCGTCAACGAGTACTTTAGAGATTAGTGATTATCTTGTTATGAGAAAACAAACTGAAGCTGAAAGCATTGAATTTCAAAAGGAGGATAATTTTGAGGAGTGTTCTAGTTACGAAAATCATGATACGTTTGTAAACAATGAATACTCAAGTGTTGAAGAGGACGAGGAGGAAAATAACGACAATGAACAAGGAGTGTATGATGACGTTGATCTTCCAAGTCAGGAACGTGTCAATAGCCTGTACGCAGGCTCCAGTACAGGATCTCAACCAGGGTCATCGTTGAATGGCAAAGAATCTGAGTGGGAGGATCTCGAAGACGTGAAACCCTCTCTGCCCTTACCCAAGAGAAACCTCACGTGGTGAGTGGCATTTAAATTCTTCTATTTTTCCAAGGCTCAGTAGCCTCTAGATATTTCACATTCTACTCCCTACTTTTATGCAATCATTTGTTTCAAGTCAAATGGCAGAGCGTCTGTCTTTTAAGCACATTAGGGCGTTTGTCACCTTCGACCAATTTATTTTTTCTCTTGCCCACTTTTTTTCTAGTTTTCCTTCTTTTTCTTCTTTTCTTCTTTTTCTACTTTTTCTACTTTTTCTACTTTTTCTTCTTTTTCTACTTTTTCTTCTTTTTCTTCTTTTTCTTCTTTTTCTTCTTTTTCTTCTTTTCCTTCCATTCCTTCTTCTCCTTCTTTTCCTTCTTTTCCTTCTTTTCCTTCTTTACAATTCCTTTTTTTCTTTCCAATTTCTTCTTCTCCTTTATCTTTCTTTGTTTCTCATTTATCTTTCCATTTTCGACCAACTTCTTTTTCTTTGACTAATTTTTTTTTGTAGTAAAGTTCTATTTAAAATACCTACTAATTTTCAATAAAAACCATTTTGTTTTAGTTCCTAAATTTTGATTTTTGTTTTTATATTCGTTTTTACAGCTTTTTTGGATTTTGTTATCCACTTGTAAAAATGGATTTTGCACGTAGATTTAGAATTGGTTTCAATAACAGCAATTAAATAACGTAGATTAATTTAAAACGAGATTTTTTCGATAACATTATTTAAAAGAATTTTTTATCACCGAAAACGGTAATTATAGTATGTGTTGTTATATTCATGTCTGTTTATACATTTTGCATTTGTAAGAATATTGAATTTTTTCATTAATTATTTATTTTTTCATTAATTATTTATTTTTTCATTAATTATTTATTTTTTCTAAAATTCTGGGAAAATTTGAATATTTATTTTGTCATTTTGTTAAATTGTGTTTTATGGAAAAAGAGCCTTTTTCGAAAAGTTTAGAAAGCTATGATTTTAATATGAAGATAGTGATAAGATCGGTTATTTCATTAGTCGACCTGAGACTCAATAGCGTGACGGTCCATCCTTATTGTTTTAACGAAAACAATGGTACTTCGCAAACACTCGAAATTAATAGATCTTCTCGTTACTTTTCAAGATGAGATAAAAAAACCTCAAAATTTTTTTGCTATACATTCTTATATAATCTTTTCGCAACTTTCAAAAATTGCAAAATTTCTAATTCAAATTATACGTGTTCATTAGTAAGATTTTTATTAGTTTTATTTTTACAATCGAGATGAATTTTAATTATAATTACGAAATACTAATTCATTTTTAATAAAATATTTCGTAAAATAAGAAACAATTTTTATTTTGCAGTTTGCGGAACGTAGACGCAACTCCTGGTAAAAAGAAATTGGGACAAAGGTGGTCGCGGAAAATTAGAGGACAACGTGCCAAAGTGTGCAGAAAAAGTTCCGGGAGATCTGCAAATCAGACATCTTGCGACCATGTGGTCCTCATTGGTGAGTAAAGCTAATGAGAAAGTTTGCAACTACATATATTTATTACAATGCTCGTGACTTACATAACCAGAAGAAACATGGGAAAGCCTTTGACGTCTTGAAATCACTTTCTGAATTCGAAATATCTTTTCTTTCTAAAACTATGTATGTACAAACGAACGGAAAATGAATTTTTATTTGTTATTTTTGTTGGAGAAATCAATCTGGAATTTATTCGCTTAGAATTTGAGAAAATATCCAAAAGTTGATCTAGTTTTTGTTTGTTTTCGATTGTTCTTGTTCCTTTTTGTTTCTTTTTGTTTCTTTTTGTTTCTTTTTGTTTCTTTTTGTTTATGTTTGTTTCTGTTTGTTTACTTTATGTTTCTGTTTATTTCTGTTTGTTTCTTTATGTTTCTGTTTATTTCTGTTTGTTTCTTTATGTTTCTGTTTGTTTCTGTTTGTTTCTGTTTGTTTCTTTCTGTTTCTTTAGGAATGTTTATAATTTTTGATCTAGAAGTCTTTTACTTGGATCTATAAGCCATTCACGTTCTGCATCGTTTCACTTGTGATTGTCAATGAGCTGGAGAGACTCGAGACAAGTCCTTGACTTTCGATTATTCGCATTTTCAAATGTCGCTAAACCGCTTTTTCGAGATCACTTGGAAGACCAAGTGTAGGAAGTCGTCTTCTAGTTTATGAATATTGTATTGTATTATGTATAATATTCATTTTACATTCTCGTTTGAATTATTAGTCAAAGAATAACAAATTCTTTAAAGTCTGAACATCTTTCTCTACTATAGTTATTTAAATTTTATTTAAACCAGAATCCGTTACTGTACACTGCCCTGCAAAAGTTTCGATTTCCACTCTACGGTAAGTGGAAAAAATTCTCTGTAGTACTGAATTACCTGAAAACCTAGATGTGCTATCAAAACTGCCGATTGATCCACATAGAAACGAAATCGCTTTAGCATCCAAGGGGAAAAATATCGGAATTATCAGAGTAATGATGCATAGAAAACTATCTTGTGCCACAAATTAAATTAGCGTTTCGCTTTTTCTTTTTTCAGTCTCAAATTTATCTTTTAATTCAATCAATATTGCTTCATAATTATTATCACAATTATTATCACAATTATTATTGCAATTATTATAAATCAATATATTTTTTATAAAATAATTTAGTAATAATTTTAATAAAAATGACCGATCGATACATTCTTAATAATACATATTAAACATATTTTTACATTCTCATCAATAATGAGAGTGTATTTATTATAATTTTTGGTCTTTCATTGTTGATGATTTTTAATTTTAGATTTTTAATTTCAATTGCAAATTTTAGACTAAATTTCTTTTCGCTTCCACATGGAGGAAGATTTTTGATGAATATCTTGATTCTTGATTGAACATTTATACAGAGTTATGTTTCTTGATTATTTAAATAAACAAATTCGACCATATTTGTTGATTTTCTGATAGAAAGTGTGTCGTTTTAATTGACGAAGACTACTTTTTGAGAAAACTTTTTGTGTAATCATTTATTGTTTCATAAAATAGTCTATTGTTGGTAATATGAGTCTCAAGATTTCCTTATATCGTAACTTGTCTTTAGAATAATTATATTTATCCTTAAATAACGGTAATGTCTCTTTTCATGCATAATGCCTGCTTCTTTGACCTGCTGTTATTTCTATCAATACCTCAAGTTTTCCAATGATTATTTATTATTTCAAAATTGCATTTCTACATTTCGTAATTTTACACAATTTACCATTACCTTTCATGTGTAAATAAATAATAGATACGTCTTTTGTTTAAAAAAGTATTTTTATCCTTCGAGTTCAAAACATCAAAATGATTTTCTCCTCGAAATGTAATTTTATTAAAAAGAAACTTTGTAATTTTATTCATTTTACCATATTCGTTTTAAGATTTTTTCATTTTATTTATTTACTTTGATGAATGATTAATTTTGTTTCCTCATAAAGGAAACTTTATTCTATTTGTATCTATTTTGTATTTACTTTGTATTTTGTATTTATTTTGTATTTATTTTGTATTTATTTTGTATTTATTTTGTACTTTGTATTTATGTTGTACTTTGTATTTATTTCGTATTTATTTTGTTGTTTATTTACTCATTTTCGTCTACAGTTTTGATTTTTTTCTGAGATTTAATTTATTTCGTAATTTTCGCCTAGTTAGTGAATTTTAAAATTGTCCCTATTGTTTAATTTTTTGTTATGCAAAGTTCTTTTTGAATGTATATTAAAGTCGTTATTTCGGCAGTTCACTTGACGAAACAATGGAATTCTTTAGTTACAACAATGATTGAGAATTTGTGTTGCGTTAAGTCATCTTAGGTCATTTTTCCCTCGCATGTTTTAATCTGATGCTCGCACGCGTTCCAAGCAAATAATTATTTATTATAGCTAAATGAAAAATAACTCCTTTCAGGGGAATATAATGAATGTAGGAAGTCTCGATAGTCACGTTATGAGCTATTTCAGTCGACGTTATTTCAAATGGAAGATAATTAAATTTCTGAATCATGAACCTTTCTATTACTGTTGCTGGATTAATTAAAAAGTCAATGGCTTTTACAGTCAAACTTTTTTCCTAGATTCTTCACAACTTTCGAAGAAAGCAATTTTAATTAATTTAGGAATTCGTGTATCATTAGACACAAATTGTAATTAAAAATCTAATCTCTTTTGTTCGTCTTTCGAAAACGTTTCTTTTGTTTTTTTTATTAAAAGAAACAGTTTTATAAACAATGTTTCCCTATGAGGAAGCAAAAACAATTATTTAAAATCATTCCATATTTTTTATTCGTATTTTCTACTAATTTTCGAAAATTACAATTTTCCATGATTTGGATTTTCATGGAAAACTCTTTCAAGATCGAGTTTAAGAAAAGTTTGAAAACTGCATTTCCAATTTAAATGTAAAACCGGTTGGAACTGTACCTTGTGATGAATATTTTTAATTGAAATTTGTTTGTCACATATGCATTAATTGAGCGGATCAAACCGATCGGAATACCGGTTGGGAATTATATGGAATAAACTGTAGAATCGTTGGTACCTTCGCGTTAGTTCGCGCAAGGTGAAAGCGCATATTACGCGTTTTCAGTCACGGCCGAGCCGCGACGGTGTTCACAGCTTGTTTTCCCTCTTTTGTATTAAAAAGTGTATAAAATTGTTATTCAAGAAACGTTTTTGGGACGCGGCATAAGTTCGTCAATTCAATTCTTGCAAGGACTTTGTCCAGGGTGCATATTCCAGGAATATTAGAAATCATGGCGAAGAAATGAGACAGGGTCCAAAAACACTTTCGCGGCGACCCAATACTCAAGGTTCGTAGTTTCTGATCCGAGGCCATTTCCAAATTTATTAATGTCTTGTCCAATCGAAAGTTTTCTTCAATATTTTCAGTTTTAAATATTTAAAAAGTTGAGTTTGATTGAAGAAAATGGTGGATTTTTTAATTATATGTGAAGAATAATTTATGGTAATAATTATATAACAATTGTAACACTAATAATGATAATAATGATAATAATTATTATTATATTAGTAACAATGGTAATAATAAATAGCAATGACAATAAGAAATAATAAAAAATAAATAAAAATGCATATAAAATAGCAATGACAATAATAATAAAAAATAAATAAAAATGCATATAAAATAGCAATGACAATAATAATAAAAAATAAATAAAAATGCATATAAAATAGCAATGACAATAAGAATAATAAAAAATAAATAAAAATGCAAATAAAATAGTATACTTAAATGCACCGTAAATAACAACAAAATTCATTAGTAATAACACTGAAAAGTTGAAGCTTTAAACTTGTTTTCTTAAGATCTGGTCAAAGTATCTCGAGAATTTTCACGATATAAAAAATCCATGAACTTTAATTGCTTATGTAATAAGTAAACAAGTTTTGTTAAATAAAAAAGTGTAATACTTTTGTGTCCATGCAATTTTATAATTATAGAAAAAAAAGTGTAATAATGAAAATGAAACTGAATTTCTATTGCGAGTCAGTGAACAATAAATTAGCTTTCTCATTCTTGGCCGAAAGTAAAGTTAATAAATCTGAAATTTAGAGTTATTGTCTAATTATTTTATAATTATTGCAACCCGGTGGATTATTATAATGAGTGTTTTAATTCTTGCAATATTTACTTTTGCTTGAAACTTTAAATGCCAGTTCGAATAGACTTATTACTTTCTATTAAAAGAGTACTAAGTTATTCATCCTGATTTGTAAATTGTACATCTATTGAAAGTGAAAATTAGTAGAATTACATTTATTAAAAGTGGAAATTAGTAGAATACATTTATTGAAAGTGAAAATTAGTGGAATTACATTTATTAAAAGTGGAAATTAGTAGACTACATTTTGAAAGTGAAAATTAGTAGAATTACATTTATTAAAAGTGGAAATTAGTAGAATACATTTATCGAAAGTGATAATTTTTAAAAAATTTTATAATTATTCCAATTAGAAGAATATTTATTATTTGCATTCGAATCATTATTAAAAAAGATACGTATAATCTATTTTTCTTCTACACTTTATTAAATTTCATTTTTCCGTGATTTAAATAATTTTACGATATTTTCAACAAATGGAAACATTTAGTATTAGATTATTTATTTACCTAGCTTGTTTTATTACTATAAAAGTGAATGTTCATTAAAATTAATTAATAATCACATACATATTAGAATTATTTAAAAATGTATATTAAAGTCTTTCACAAGTCTTTTAAGAATCAAATGTACATTAGAATCTTTTAAAATTCAAATTACATTAAAATTAAGACCTTAATTAATTAAGAATAAGTTACATTAAAATTAATTAAAATATATGTATAAACTGAAGCATTGAACACGAAATTTGAAAGTTGAAAGATGGAATTTTCAAGTATATAAAAGAATTATAAATAGAATTTATATTGAAATAGTGAGTTGCGAAAACTTTCGAATTGACAAGATATTTGTTGGTCTCGGGACTGAACAAAAATGGAAATAAGCCGATTTAGTGAGATCATGGTGGCTGACCTTGAGATTGATTTCAAGTTGCCGTCAGCCTTGGAGGTGGCTCAATTCTTTTAGTTGGACCTGCCGAAGAAACTCCTTTTTCGACATGTCACCAAGTCCCAGAAGAACCTGCCTTAGGACTCGTTCAACTCCGACTGGTCGACCTGGAGGAAAACACCGACACCCAGGAGGCATCCTGTTTTGTTTCAGAAGGTTCAACGAGAGACAGATTTTAGAGTAAAAATTAGAATCTAATTTTAAAAAGAAATTTTTTGTCTTTCAACACTAATTTCTGAATTTCGTCAATTTCATTTCAGAACAATATTATTTATCAGAATTTTTCAGAAAAGTCCAGATTTATCTGAAATCAGTTTATTGACTGAAGAGTTCGTTTAATTTGAAATATAATTTTTTGGATTAGAAATCAAAACAATTGGATTCAAAACAGAATCATTTTGATTCGAAATATTTTTAATTGGATTCGAAATAAAATCAACTCGATTTGTAACACATAAATTAAAAAAAGTTGAAGTCCTAGATTTTAAAGAAAACAGTTACTATCCAGAAAAGGAAGTCACAGTTGTACAGAAGCACTTGGCACTTGAAAACAGTAACTTGAAATGTTTTTCCCTGAGCAACAATGAACACTTACTTAAGTTTCTTTGACTCTTAGCATCCGGCGTTGCATGCTTCGTGTATTTAATACTTATCTCATACTTTTGTCTAATTTTATGCACATCAGAATCTTCAAAACGCAAAAAATCATAAGCTGTAATTTATCATTACATCCATTCACCTATTTCGTGATAATCCTCGTTCTAGATTTATCAACCCTGATCTTGATGACTTTACGATTGTTCAACTTCATGAATTTTCTCCCAAGCACGTATCATGATAATGAAATGCAATCCCAGTCGCGAAAAGTGCAAACCCTACAAATTAGCTTCATTTTCAAAGAAACATGAGAAACAGGGTTATCAGAATTTTAATAAAACAACCTGCGTTTTGAAATTTAATCCCCCAGTGTGCAATAATTTTTAGGATTTCTCACTCTTCGTTTTATTTTTTTACTGGAAAATTTCAATTAATTTCATACTTATTTCATACTCATTTCATACTTATTTCATACTTATTTCATACTGGATCCAATTAATTTGGGTAAATAATATAATTTGGGTTCTTGAGGTGTGGATATCAAAGAACAGAAAATGCTTTTCATATATGAATAAACACCGTAGATTTAAAATACCCTCGTAGATACAATTTTTGTTTATAATTGGAAATAAATACTTTTAGAAATGAATATTCTAGAAATTGTTTAGAAATGAATATTCTCAAAACTGTTTAGAAATGAATATTCTAGAAATTAATTGTTTATAAATGAATTGTTTGGAAATTGTTTTGAAATTGTTTGGAAATTAATTATCTAGAAATTGATTGTCAAAAAATGCATATTTGAGAAATAAATAAATAAAATAAATAAATAAATAAATATTTGAGAAATAAATATTTTAGAAATCAATATTTGAGAAATAAATACTTGAGAAATAAAGATTTGAGAAACCAATATTTTAGAAATTAATATTTTGCACTACGAACGTTTTAAAAATACAGATTAAAATTTTTGCAGATACGACGTCGGATGACAGCAATTATGAGACACTTTATGCTTATCAAATTGACGACTTCAGCACGGACTCGGAAGCAGAGGCAGAGAGTTGTGAGGATTCTCAAATTCCAAGGACGATACTGAATCAAAATGAAATTTTGAATTCTCAACTGGAGCCTCCAACGAGGCCGACACCTCCGCCTCCGAGGGAGGGAAGTTTAACTCAATCTTTGGGAAGACGTATGAAAATGCTGCGAAGAACTTGGACCATCACTAAAGGAAGTTTAGGACGTATGAGGCGAAGATCTTCTGGAGAAGATTCAGGTTTTAAAACTGTAAATAATCACACCGTTAGCAACAACGATCACAGCAAATACTTCAGTTTCAAGAAACATTTCAGGAAAAGCCTTACTGGTCTCTCGACCTTCTACCTCGAAAATAATCAAGGAAATGGAATCATGAAGGACAATAATCAAAGCAATAGTGACATTAAAGAAGGAATTTATAGTAACAGTAATTGGTACACAGACACAAGCATCTGGAGAGATGATAGCAGCTCTTTGCAATCTGAAGCTAATAGTGCTGGTACGCACTCTTATGATTTATTCGTATTATTGTTTTACGTAATTTAACGATATTTATTTATTATGGTCTTGGACGTTTGATGATTTAGTTAAATATTCGATCTAAAGTATTTTTATAAATTCGCTTTTAAGTATTTTTATAAATTCGCTTTCAAGTATTTTTATAAATTCGCTTTCAAGTATTTTTATAAATTCACTGGCAAGTATTT
>WNHD01004694.1:489-29917 GCA_011057455.1 Ganaspis sp. Gsp50 | reverse complement strand
AATATTTTGTAAGAACAGGTAAGAATTTGAATTACTTTTGAAAAAATGAAAGTTTTTTAATTAATGCTCTTAGGGTTATTGCAAAAGTAATTTTCTATAGAACTTAAATTACTCATGGTCATTATTTTAAATATTAAAACCATTTTAAGTGTTTTGAAGTAATTTTAAATATTTTGAAGTACTTTGAAGTACTTTAAAGTACTCTTCAAGTATTTTAAATCCTTTTAAAACATTTTTAAAAATTATAATATTTTAAAAGCTTTAAAAACACTTGAATATACTGCAAAATATTGAAAGACACTTAAAAATGTTTAAAAATACTAAAATTTACTTAAAATTACTTTAGAATGCTTTAGAATGCTATACAATACTTTAAAAGTTTTTAAAATACTTTAAAATACTTTAAAATACTTTAAAATATCTCAAAATACTTTAAAATATTTTAAAATACTTCAAAATACTTCAAAAATAAATACATCAAAATACTTCAAAATACATCAAAATGTATTAAAATAGTTAAAATTACCTAAATTCCAAATACTTCCCAATACCTCAAAATATTTTTAGAATACTTCAAAATATTTTAAAACATTTAAAAAAACTTTAAAATCTTTAAAAACAGTTCAATACGTTTCGAAATATTTATAAACACTTCAAAATGCTTAAAAATATTTAAATTTACTTAAAATTACTTAAAAATACTTTAAAATACTTCAAAATACTTGAAATCCTTTATTTTGCTTTATGATACTTCAAAAAACTTGAAAATATTTAAAGATACTTCGAAATATTTAAAAATACTTCAAAATAGTTCAAAGTATTTAAAAATTCTTAAAATACTAATATTTTTAAATACTTTGATTATTTTGAAGTATCTTCAAAAATTTCGAAGTCTTTGAAAGTAATAAAAAGGTTTTTGAAGTATTTTTAAGTATTTTAAAGCAATGTTAAGTATATTTAAATACTTTAATGTATTTTTTAATGTTTTTAAATATTTCTAAGTGTTTTGAAATATTTGAAAATATTTGAAGTTATTTTAAAGTAATTTAAAGTATTTATAAATATTTTTAAATACTTTGATTTTATTTATTAATAAATATTTTACAGTTCTCTGAAGTATTTTAAAGTGGTTTTAAGTATTTTTGAATATTTTGAAGAAATTTTAAGTATTTTTAAGTAAACTGAAGTATTTCAAAATAGTTTTATGTATTTTGAAATATTTTAAAGACTTTTAAGTATTTTTAGATATTTTCAAGTATTTTAAAATGTTTTGAATTATTGGGAAGTATTTGAAAATATTTTAAAGTAATTTTAAGTATTTATAATTATTTTGAAGTATTCTGAAGTACTCTTGAAGTATTTCAAATCCTATTAAACACTTGAATATACTTCAAAATATTTAAAGTCACTTAGAAATGGTTAAAAATATTTAAAAATATTTAAAATTACTTTAAAATACTTCAAAATACTTTAAAATACTTCAAAATACTGTAAAATACTTCAAAATACTTGAAATCCTTTAGATTACTTGATGAGACTTTAAAATATTTAAAGAAACTTCAAAATAGTTCAAATTATTAAAAAATGCTTAAAATACTAATATTTTTAAATACTTTGAATTATTTTGAAGTATCTTTAAATATTTTATAGCCTTTGAAAGTAATAAAAAAGTTTTTGAATTATTTTAAAGTAATTTAAAGTATTTTTCAGTATTTTTCAGTTGTCTGAAGTATTTTAAATACTTGATTTTAGGTGTTTTTGGGAATTTTCTTTAAAAAAAATAGGAAAATAAGGGGAAAAAATTGGTTTAGGTAAAAAGGGAACGAACTGTGATCCCTGTAATTTTGTATTCTTCAATTATTTTCATTATTGTTCAAATTGCATTTTATTTTTACAATTTTTTAATTTTTTTTTCTTCAATTGTTTTCACCATTGTTTAAATTGTTGATTATTTTTACAATTATTTTTTTATTTTGTATTCAATTATTTTCATCATTGTTCAAATTGTTGTTTATTTTTACAATTTTTTTATTTTTTATTCTTCAATTATTTTCATTATGGTTCAAATTATTGTTTATTTTTACAATTTTTTTTATTTTGTATTCTTCCATTATTTTCATTATTTTTCAAAGTTTCGAAAATCAAAGTTTAGGTCTGTTGTCAGTAGTTTGTTTTTAATGTTTTAATTTATTTACATCGTAAAAGTTGTTGTTTCAAATTCATTTAAATCGTTAAAGTTGTTGTTTCAAATTAATTTTAATCGTTAAAGTTGTTTCAAATTAATTTTTAGGCTACAAGACAAGAAAAGGAAGAGACTCGTCTTGAACTTCAACACGAAAGACAGGCGCGAATAGCAGCTGAAATTCAAGCCAAAAAACTCGAGGCTCTTTCAAAAGAAGAAAATGCCAAAGTACAAGAATTAGAAGACGTCAAGCAAAAATTGGAGATTCTCCTCCAGGAGGAAAAACAGGCTCTTAGAGACGAAGAAATTGGTGCGATTTTTAAAAAAAACTACTTTCTCACTTTCATTCTCACTTTCATTCTCGCTTTTTTCACTTTTATTCTCGTCTTTATTTTCACTTTCATTCTCAATTTTTTCCACTTTTATTCTCGTTTTCATTTTCACTTTCATTTTCACTTTCATTCTCACTTTCATTCTCACTTTCATTCTCACTTTCATTCTCACTTTCATTCTCACTTTCATTCTCGCTTTTTTCACTTTTATTCCCGTCTTGATTCTCACTTTCATTCTCGCTTTCATTCTCGCTTTTTTCACTTTTATTCCCGTCTTCATTTTCACTTTCATTCTCAATTTTTTTCACTTTTATTCTCGTTTTCATTTTCACTTTCATTCTCACTTTCATTCTAGCCTTTTTCACTTTAATTCTCGTCTTGATTCTCACTTTCATTCTCACTTTTTTCACTTTTATTCTCGTTTTCATTTCCACTTTCATTCTCACTTTCAATTCCATTTCTACTTACATTTTCATCCTCACTTTCATAGTCACAGAAGAACTAAAAAGAAAATGGACATTGAAATTAATTTCTACTTTCCAATTTTCCAGTGAGAGGATTGCAAGCCCGTGTTCTGCGCGAAGAATGGGAACGTCGAGAGCAATTGGAAACGTTGCAAAAAGAGCAACAAGATCTTCTCGAAACGGAAAAATTGAAACGCATCGAATTTGAACGAAAACAGCAGGAAAACGAGAAGCAACTTAAAGGCAATTAGACGAGAATTTAATTACAACAAAAAATTAAACAAAATTACAAAATTAAACAAAATTATTCAACAAAATTAAAACAAAATTTAAAAAAATTAAAACAAAATTAAAACAAAATTAAACAAAATTAAAACAAAATTAACCAAAATTAACCAAAATTAAACAAAATTAAACAAATTTTTTTGAACCAAAATTTCTCATTAGATATCAAGCTAATTAAAATTCAAATTACAACCAAGTTCAAAAATTCCTTAATTAATTGAGATTCGAATTGTAAGAAAATTTGCTGCCGAAAAAACAAGTTTTTTTTTGTTTTAAAAAAACAAAAATTCCTTTTAAAAAAACAAAAATTCCTTTTTTTCTTTCTGTTGCAAAAAATTAATTTTTTCAATTCTTTTTTAGACGCAGAGGGTCGCCTTCACCAATTGGAAGAGGAGAAGAAAAATCTCGATTTGGAATTGAGAGCGGCCCGAGAAAAAGCCAAAAGGTCGGAAGAGGCGCAAATTCTTCTAGAAGCTCAAATAGTGACGATTCGTCCGCCAAAAAGTCGAGAGCGAATAAGACGAACTCAAAGTTTCATTCCAACAACGAAAGAAAAACCCCTACTTTTAGAAAAACTCGAGGAAAGAGCGATGACTCTACAAAAACATTGTTAATTAATTTTTTTCTATTAAGACGTTAATTAATTTTTGTCTATCTTTTAAGATGTCGTTAATTAATTTTGCATCCTCAAGAGGAAGACATTTTTAGAACATTTTTCTTCTAAAAATGTTCTTTGTGTACATAATTGCCTCAAATAGCCACGTTTTATTTTTCTTAAACAAAAAAGTAAAATTTCATAAAAGGAATTTTCGCTTTTCAAAGAATTTAATTTTCTTCGAGAATTTTTTGCTTTTTATTAATTCGAGAAATACAATTCGTGAAAGATCTTGTACCTTGGATGCTAAAAATGTAAATTAAATGCCGTTAAATTAGTGGCATTTTTATTCAATAGAAAAATGCGATTAAAATTTAGAAAAGAATTTGATTTTCTACAGGGAGAATAAAGGAGCAGAAATTCCTTTCTGGAATGAAATTCCAAGGGAAAATAAAAACAAGAAATCAATTTTGACAGGGTAACAACGAAAAAACGATATTCAAGACTTTTAATTAATTTCCCCAACAAGGGGAAATTATTTCCTATTATACGTGATAATTAATTTCTTCATTGCCAAACTCTACCAAACGATTAAATATTTTTTTATTCTAATCTTAATTTTTGTAGTTCGACTTAGATTTTTCTTCAAGAATTTTTTATTCTTCGAAAATATTCTATTCTACAAGAATTTTTTATTTTTCAAAATTATCTCATTCGAAAATATTTTCATTTTTTCGAAAATGTCAATTGTTTACGAAAATATTGTCATTTTTTCGAAAATGGCGATTGCTTGCGAAAATATTACGAATCGTTTTCGAAAATATTGTCATTTTAAAAATATTGTCAATTGTTTAAAAATATTGTCAATTGTTTAAAAAAATATTGTCAATTGTTTTAAAAATATTGTCAATTGTTTTCCAAAATATTGCCAATTTTTTTTCGAGAATATTTTCCATTTTTTTTTGCAGTAAACTTTTATTCTATTTTATTTGAACAATTTTTTTTCGTCTATTTTTTTGTTCAATGAAAAAACTGTGTGAAAAACAAAAAATCGTGTTAGATTGAAAAAAAGCTGGAATAATGGAAATAAAAAAAAAAGAAAAGAGAAAAGAAAATTCACACAAACTTGTAAATATTTTGTCGGAAATGCTCTCTTCAAATGTTGTTTAGTTTTAGAGAATAAAAAAAATGAAATTTTTGAAAATTTTACAAAAAGTTGAGCTTAATTGTTGTATTTTGTGCGAGAAACGAATGTACTTTTGTTTCTATGACGAGTAATTGCGAGAATCGATCAAACAAATTGTTCTTTTAAACAACGGAAACGAGCTTTTTAGGGTAGACTCGAGCAATTGAGATTCACCGAAAGTGTAATTTATATATTAAAAATAAGAAAAATGTAAACAAAAAAAGAAAATATAAATATAAAAATAAGAAAAGAAAATATAAACAAAAAAATAAAATATAAACATAAAAAGAAAATATAAACATAAAAAAATATAATTGTAAAAAAAGTATAATTATAAAAAAAATATAAACGTTATACAAAAATTGTAATAAACAGTATAAACATTGAATTGGAATTTTTATTACAAATTTCATTCGAATTGTGTGTGTTTTTTTTTTAAATTTAATATGCAGATTCTTTACGGATTCAGTAAAAATATAAAAATTTCACTTTAGCACTAAGAGCAATTATTTTTTATATAGTTCAAACGTTAATTTCAGGTTTAATGAAACATTTTAATTTTAATTAAAAATAAACATTTTAATTTTAATTAAAAATTTTAATTTCGGTTCAATTTCGTTTCTTTCTTTTTTCGCGTCAAATTTGATTAAAAAGTATTAGTTTTGAGTAAGAAGTGAATTTTAAAAAAACGACTACTATTAAGAAAACTGACAATTTCAAAAAGAAAGTCGATTTTTTATAAATACTGCTAATTTAAAAAAAAAAGTTAATTTTGAATAAAATGCCTAGTTTGAATAAAAAAAATATATAATTTCGTTTTAAAACGTGTTCACTTTGAAAAGAAGAATTGCTTTGATTAAAAACGTGAATTTGAAAAAAAATTATTAATTTTGAATAAATATGGCCCATTGTTTACAAAATGTTTCATTTTGAATAAAAATGGTTAATTTTAAATAAAAATGGCTAATTTTAAATTAAGACGGATATTTTTTATTTTTATAAAAACTGTTGACTTTTTAAAAACTATTAATCTTGAAGAAAAAATTGACGATATTTCTTACCCGTTTATCTATAAATAAATAAATAAATAAATAAAATATTAGTTTTTAATAAAAACAGTTAATTTTGACGGTTAATTTTTAATAAAAGCGTCTAACTTTTAAGAACAACTGGAATTTTTACATTCTCATCAATAATGAGAGTGCATTAAAATGTGCGATTTTTGAATATAAATATTAATTTTAAATAAAACCTTCTAATTTGTTAAAAAAAACCGGTTCATTTTTAATTAAAAAAAAAAATAATAATTTTTATTAAAAACGTTTATTTATTTATTTATTTTTTATTTTATTTTTTTTATTTTTATTTTTGTTTCTAAATTATTTGTTTATTTTTGTTTATTTTATATTTGTTTTTAAAAAGCTCATTTTTTATATAAAATCTATTAATTTTGATTTAGAAACAAATTTTACGAAAATTGTCATTTAAAACATTTATTTAATTAAAAATTAAATTTTCAGAAAAAAGCCTGGGAATTTTCTGTTTTGAAAAACAAAAATAAAAAAATTGTTAAGTTTGCTTTTTAAGAACTCAAAAAGTGATTATATTTTTTTTCTGACTGAAAATTTTCGTCTGTTTTATTTCAACACAGAGCAATAAATAAAATTAGTGGGAAATTGTGACAAAATGGGAGGAAAGAAAAAAGGCAAATCTTCAAAATTGGCTCGAATGAGCGATGAAGAACGCGCCCGTTATTTGCAACATCGAGCGGAAATCGAATTAGAAGCAAAGCGACGAAAACAAGAATTAATTGCAGTTTTCACGAAGGTAAATTAATTTAATTAAAATAAAAAAATCCTACTGCAAAATCTTCCATTGTTCAATTTTTTGTTAAGATTTTTCGTTTAGTCAAATTAAAAATTGTGGATATTAAAAAAAAAAAAGAAAAAGGAAAAAGGAAAAAGAGAAAAACAAAAGAGAAAAACAAAAAAGAAAAACAAAAAAGAAAAAGAAAAAACAAAAACAAAAAACAAAAACAGAAAAGAAAAAACAAAAAACAAAAACAAAAAAGAAAAACAAAAAAGAAAAGAGAAAAACAAAAAAACAAAAACAAAAAAGAAAAGAGAAAAGAGAAAAAGAAAAAAAGTAATAAAGAAAAAAGAAGAAAAAAAGAGAAAAAGAAAAATAATTAACAGTAAAAAATAAAATAGTAATAAAACGAAAGGAATAAAAATTGAAAAGGAAGAAATTTTATAATAATTTACACGCAATAATTAATTGTGAAATGAATTGAAATAATTGAATTAATTAATTGCAATTAATTACAATTGGAATAATTTTTTGCAGAACAAATTGAAACGTGAGGACGCCTTTTCGCGCATAAACACAGCAAAAATAAATGAACAATGGAGGTTCATTTTGCGAAAAATCAAGTGCAAGGAATTGTACCAACAAGTGGACTATTTGTGGAAAAATTTTCTTCAAGCTGTTAATGCAAAAGACGCAGTTATCAGTAAATTGTGCGAACAGCTTCAAATCGCAGATCTCGATCATAGAAGATTGCAAGAGGGCCATATGGACATAATTGACCAATTAATAGGTAAACCAAAATTTTCTTTTCTAAAAAAAAAACACTCCTTCAATTCACTTTTTCACGAAAGAAAAGATTTCCACTTTAAAACACAAAACAACATTAAAGCAAAACAATATTAAATCAAAACAATCTTATTATACAAAAGATTAAATAAAAAATTATTTCTATAAATTGTTTATAAAGGAAAGAAACTTCGATTTGCAAAAAAAATTAATTAAACAAAAATTCGAGTTACTTTCGATTTGACATAAAAAAATTATAATTAAATTATAATTAAATTAAAATTAAATTATAATTAAAGTTAGATCATTAAATTAATAAAGAAAAGCTATTTACGATTGAAAATCTTTTTTTCAAATTTATAAAGAAACTACAAAATTAAAAGAAATAAATCTTCGTGAGAAAAAATGAAATTAAAAATTCGAAGTTATTGTTATTAAATTATTATTGTTCTTATTGTTTTTTTGTTTATATTATTTATTTTTTATATTGTTTATTATTTTTTTGTGTACATTGCTTGTTTTTGTTTATATTGTTTATTGTATTTTTGTTTATTTTTTTTTCGTTTATATTGTTTTTTTGTTTATATTGTTTATTGTCTTTTCGTTTGTATTGTTTATTTTTCGTTTATATTGTTCCTTGTTTTTTTTGGTTATTTTTTTTTTCGTTTATATTGTTTATTGTCGTTTTATTGATATTGTTTATTGTTTTTTTTGTTTATTGTCTTTTTGTTTATATTGTTTGTTGGTTTATTTTTTTCGTTTATATTGTTTATTGTCATTTTGTTTGTATTGTTTATTGTTTATATTGTTTACTATCTTTTCGTGTATATTGTTTATTATTTTTTTGTGTACATTGTTTATTTTTCGTTTATATTGTTTATTGTTTTTTTTTTTGTTTATTGTTTTTTTTGTTTATTGTTTTTTTGTTTATTGTTTTTTTTCGTTTATATTGTTTATTGTCGTTTTATTTATATTGTTTGTTTTTTGTTTATATTGTTTATTGTTTTTTTATTTATATTGTTTATTGTTTTTTTATTTATTGTATTTTTGCTTATTGTTTTTTTTCGTTTATACTGTTTTTTTGTTTATATTGTTTATTGTCTTTTCGTTTATATTGCTTATTGTTTTTTCGTTTATTTTTTTGTTTATTTTTTTGTTTATTTTTTTGTTTATTTTTTTGTTTATTTTTTTCGTTTACATTGTTTATTGTCGTTTTCTTTATATTGTTTATTGTTTTTTGTTTATATTGTTTACTGTCTTTTCGTTTATATTATTTATTATTTTTTGTGTACATTGTTTGTTTCTGTTCATATTGTTTATTGTCTTTTTTGTTTATTGTTTTTTTAGTTTATATTGTTTTTTTGTTTATATTGTTTATTGTCTTTTCGTTTATATTGTTTATTGTCTTTTCTTTATATTGTTCATTGTTTATATTGTTTATATTGTTATTAAAAATTGTAAAAAACAATTTCAATGTCCAGTAAGGGGCAAAGAACGATTGGAATTTCTGCGAAAAATTTATCTTCAATCTCTGGACGAAATTGAAGTTTCCGACAAAATGGAGTTTCGCTTTTTGAAAGAGTTTCTCAAAGACGACACAAGAAATTTGGAGAGAATTATTTTCTCCCAGAAAAAGTCAATTGAAAAAATAATTAGCGGCACAAAAATAAGAAACGCCATTAGTACTTACAGCATCGAATATTCGGTAATTGTTTTCGAAAACTTCTTTTCCAAATTTGCCTTCTCTTCGAATTTTTCTTCTTTTTAATTTCTCCTTTTTTAAAAATTTCTTCTTTCCAATTCCTCCTTTTTTAAATTTCTTCTTTCCTTTCTCTTCATTTCTTTGCCTTCTTTTCAAATTCGTCTTCAATTTGACTACTTTTCTTCAACTTTTTCCAACAATTTTTCTTCCTTCTTTTCCTCCGTTTTATTTTCTTTCACTTCATTTTTCTTCATTTTATTTTCCTTGACTTTATTCTCCACTTTCCTCTTCTTTCTTTTCAATTTCTTCTTTCTTTTCAATCTCTTCTTTCTTTTCAATTTCTTCTTTCTTTTCAATCTCTTCTTTCTTTTTAATATCTTCCTTCTTTTAAATTTCTTCTTTTTTTTAATTTCTTCTTTTTTCAATCTCTTCTTTCTTTTTAATCTCTTCCTTCTTTTTCTTCAGTCTCTTCTTTCTTTTCAATTTCTTCTTTCTTTTCAATCTCTTCTTTCCTTTTCAATCTCTTCTTTCTTTTTAATATCTTCCTTCTTTTAAATTTCTTCTTTTTTTTAATTTCTTCTTTTTTCAATCTCTTCTTTCTTTATATCTCTTCTTTCTTTTTAATCTCTTCCTTCTTTTTCTTCAGTCTCTTCTTTCTTTTCAATCTCTTCTTTCTTTTTAATCTCTTCCTTCTTTTCAATTTCTTCTTTTTTTCAATCTCTTCTTTTTATCAATCTCTTCTTTCTTTTCAATCTCTTCTTTTTTTCAATCTCTTCTTTCTTTTCAATCTCTTCTTTCTTTGTATCTCTTCTTTCTTTTCAATCTCTTCTTTTTTTCAATCTCTTCTTTTTTTCCATCTCTTCTTTCTTTTTCTTCAGTCTCTTCTTTCTTTTCAATCTCTGCTTTCTTTTTAAGATCTTCCTTCTTATCAATCTCTTCTTACTTTTTAATTTCTTCTTTTTTTTCAATCTCTGCTTTCTTTTTAATCTCTTTTTTCTTTTTAATCTCTTCTTTTTTTCAATCTCTTCTTTCTTTGTATCTCTTCTTTCTTTTCAATCTCTTCCTTCTTTTAAATCTCTTCTTCCCCGTGAAAAAAGTGCTTAACTTTCACAATTCATTCTCTATCTTCGTGTACAATTTTTTGTCCCTTTCTTTACTTTTCCATTTTCTAAAAACCCTTGTTTTTCGTAGAAACAAGAGGACACAAGGGAAATAAAAAGGCGCGTGGAGTCGTTGATGGAAGTGCAGAATCTGGAGCTTCAAAGAGTAATTTCCGAGTATGAGAGTTCGACTGAAAGTAAGAAAAAGCAGTATGAATATTTAAAAGAACAGGACGACGCGCATTCTTTGCAATTGGCAATTTTTCCAAAAGTGCACGCGCAATTATTGGAAACGCTCGAGACTTTAAAAAACGAGACTCATACCTTGAAACGTGAACGGGAGGAAACCATTTCCGAGCTCAAAAGCCAATTAGAGAGGCTGTCCAACAAAATTTGCAAATTCAGACAAGAGGCAAAATTAATGCACACAATTGACACTCTGCAATTAAAAAAATTGAGCGTCGCCAGCGCAAACGTCATCAAGGTTTCAAACTCTTTTTTTTTCATCTTCATCCCTTTTCATTTCCCGTTTCTCTGTTTCTTCATTTTCGTTTCTTCTTTCTTTCATTTTTATCCCTTTTCCTTTCTCTTCTTTCCTTTTTCGTTTCTTTGTTTCTTCATTTTCGTTTTTTCTTTTTTCTTTTTTCTTTCTTCTTTTTGTTTTTCGTTTCCTCTTTTCGTTCTTCGTTTCCTCTTTTCGTTCTTCGTTTCCTCTTTTCGTTTTTCGTTTCCTCTTTTCGTTTTTCGTTTCCTCTTTTCGTTTTTCATTGCTTCTTTTCGTTTTTCCTTTCCTCAATGGAAGGAAAAATAGTTATTGTGTTTTAAACACTCGGGGATGATTTAGAATATTTTTGGTGATTTCAGGAGCTTGGTGGACTGCTGGAAAAAAGCTGCACAATCCAGTTTCTGACGAAGCTCTGCGCTGATCTCGAGCCTCCGCTGTTGATTAAAAAGTACTCTGTAAAAGACACCGATTCGTCGAGGGAGGTTTTCACAACAGGGGTGAGTAGACTGTAAAAAAAAGGAAAAGGAGAAATGTGAAAAGCGTAAGAAAATGGAGGCAAAAAGGAAATGAAGACAAAGAGGAAATAAAGACAAAAAAGAAATAAAAACAAAACAAAATAAAGATAAAAACAAAACAAAACAAAATAAAGATAAAAACAAAACAAAATAAAGATAAAAACAAAACAAAACAAAATAAAGATAAAAACAAAACAAAACCAAACAAAAAGACAAAATAAAAACAAATTAAAAGCAAAAATTCAAACAAAATAAAAAGCAAAACAAAATAATATAAAAAACGAAATTAAAAAACAACGGGAATAAAATGTGATACAATTTCTAATTACTTTTTTTCTCCTTTTTGCAGATAGTGGATCTTTACGACAAAATGGAGAATTTTTGGCAGCAAATGAATCACGTTAAGGGGGAGAATATTCTGATGAAACGAGAACGCGCGCAACTCTCGTCAGAGAACAATCGACTGAGAAATAAGCTCCGGACTTACCTGATTGCTTTTTCACGAAAAATCCCCTTGATTTGAAGAATCGCTAAATCAATTTCATTACACTTCTTCGCCTCTTTCGATCGTTTCATCTCTTCCCTCTCTTCCTCGCAAAACAAGAACAAAATTAACAACAATTTCACAAATAAAGGCAAAAAAAATACAAAGAGCAAACAATTCAGAAATTCATACGAATTCGAAGAATCGTAGGAATTTTAACACTCGTAGAGAAACGAACAGTCGTATGAATTTGAACAAACAAACGAATTCGAACAATCGTACGAATTCAAAAATTCACAAGTATATGCAAAAAATCGTATCAATTTCAACATTCGTACAAATTTCACAACGATTTTTCAAATTCGTAGCATTGTTCGTTTTTCTACGAATGCAGGGATCACAGTCGTTTTTTCGTTCAATTTTAGGTGCAAAAGGGGATTTTCAGTTTTAAAAAAGAGGATTTTCTTCCATAAAAAGGCTAATTTTTGAATGAAGAAAAAAAAGAATTTTAAAAGTATTTTGAAGTACTCTTGAAGTACTTTAAATCTTTTTAAAATATTTTGAAAAATTATAATGTTTTAAAACCTTTAAAAACACTTGAATATACTTCAAAATATTTAAAGACAATTAAAAATGTTTAGAAATATTTAAATTTACTTAAAATTACTTTAAATTGCTTTAAACTAATTTAAATTGCTTTAAAATACTTTAAATTGCTTTAAAATACCTTAAAATACTTCAAAATACATTAAAATACTTAAAATCACTTATAAATAATTCCAAATACTTCTCAATACTTCAAAATATTTTAAAACAGTTTAAAATATTTTAAAATCTTTAAAAACACAACAATATGTTTCAAACTATTTAAAAACACTTCAAAATACTTAAAAATATTCAAATCTACTTAAAATTACTTTCGAATACTTTAAAATACTTTAAAATAGTTTAAAATACTTCAAAATACTTGTAATCCTTTATATTGCTTTATGATACTTTAAAAAACTTCAAAATATTTAAAGATACTTCAAAATAGTTCAAAGTATTTAAGAATACTTAAAATACTAACATTTTTAAATACTTTGAATTATATTGAAGTATCTCTAAATATTTTGAAGTCTTTGAAAGTAATAAAAAAGTTTTTGAAGTATTTTAAGTTAATTTTTAATATATTTAAATATTTTCATGTGTGTTTTAATATTTTTAAACATTTATAAGCGTTTTGAAATATTTGAAAATATTTTAAATTATTTTAAAGTAATTTAAAGTATTTTTAAATATTTTGATTTATTTTACAGTTGTCTGAAGTATTTTAAAGTAGTTTTAAGTATTTTTGAATATTTTGAAGTAATTTTAAGTATTTTTAAATAAATTGAAGTATTTTAAAATAGTTTCAAGTATTTTGAAATACTTTAAAAACTTTTAAATAATTTTAGATATTTTCAAGTATGTTAAAATATTTTGAATTATTGGGAAGGATTGGGAAATATTTTAAAGTAATTTTAAGTATTTATAAGTATTTTGAAGTATTTTAAAGTACTTACTTATTTTCTAAATATATCTTTAAATATTTTAAAATCATTTTATAAATTATAAAATTACGAATTTATCAATCGGTCGTTATTTTAATAAATATAGATGGTAAAATATCGATCACTCCGATTCAAAAAAATCATTCATTTTATAAATTATTTAACTATCTTAAAATACTAATATTTTTAAAAAATTTTTAAAAAATTAGAACTATTTGGAAGTATCTTTGAATATTTTGAAGTATTTTAAAATAATTTTAAGTATATTTAAATATTTTTAAATATTTTTAAGTATTTTTAGTATTTTTAAGTATTTTTAAGTGCTTTTAAATTCTTTTAAGTATTGTTGGATCTTTTGAAGTATATTGGGAAGTATTTGAAATTATTTTACTACATTTTGTTTTAAAAAATATTTGAAGTATTTAGAAGTAGCCTTGAAGTATTTTAAATCCTTTTAAAACGTTTTGAAAACCTATAATGTTTTAAAACCTTCAAAAATACTTGAATATACTTTAAAATATTTAAAGACACTTAAAAATGTTTAAAAATATTTAAATTTACTTAAAATTACTATAAAATGCTTTAAAATACTTCAAAATAATTCAAAATAAATCAAAGTATATTAAAATACTTGAAAATCTTTAAAAACACTACAATATGTTTCAAAATATTTAAAAACACTTCAAAATGCTAAAAATATTTAAATCTACTTAAAATTACTTTAAAATACTTTTAAATACTTTTAAATACTTTAAAATACTTTAAAATACTTTAAAATACTTTTAAATACTTTTAAATACTTCAAAATATTCTAAAATACTCCAAAATACTTTAAATTACTTTAAAATACTTTAAAATACTTCAAAATATTCTAAAATACTCCAAAATACTTTAAATTACTTCAAAATACTTGAAATCCTTTATATTACTTTATGATACTTTAAAAAACTTCAAACTAGTTCAAAGTATTTAAAAATACTTAAAATACTAATATTTTTAGATGCTTTAAATTATTTTGAAGTATCCTTAAATATTTTGAAGTCTCTGAAAGTAATAAAAAGGTTTTTGAAGTATTTTAAAATAATTTTTAGTACATTTAAATATTTCGATGTATTTTTTAATGTTTTTAAATATTTCTAAGTGTTTTGAAATATTTGAAAATATTTTAAATTATTTATTTTTTTTATTTTTTTATTTGATAATTGTTACAGCCCTTGATACAAACAATAATCATTTAAGGGCACTATAAATAAAGCATAATTATGATTACAATTAAGAGAAAAACAAATTTGTATATAAAAACGTAGAAATAATTATGCATTACGCAGATGCAGAACTAATAAATTCAATTTTTTAATAAAAGATTTCTCAGAATCATTTTAAAGTAATTTAAAGTATTTTTAAATATTTTGAAGTATTTCACAGTTGTCTGAAGTATTTTAAAGTAGTTTTAAGTATTTTTGAATATTTTGAAGTATTTTTAAATATTTTGAAGTATTTCGAAGTAGTTTGAAGTACTTTATAGTATTTTTAAGTATTTTTAAATATTTTGAAGTATTTCGAAGTAGTTTGAAGTATTTTATAGTATTTTTAAATATTTTGAAGTATTTCTAAATATTCTGAAGTATTTTTAAATATTTTGAAGTATTTTAAGGTTTATAAAGTATAGTATTTTGAAGTAGTCTGACGTATTATTGTTGAAAGATTATTAGACAAAATTTATTGAAAAATTATGGGAAAAGGGGGAAAAATATTTGATTTTAGGTCTTTTAGGGAATTTTCTTTAAAAAAAGCGGAAATAAACGGGGGAAAAAGAGGGGATTAGGTAAAAAAGGGGGACGAACTGTGATCCCTGCGAATGTTGAAATTCGTAAGATTCGTTCAATCGTACGAATTTGAAAAACAAAAACAAACAATCGTATGAATTTGAAAAACAAAAACGAACAATCGTATGATTTTGAAAAAAAAAAAACAATCAATCGTATGAATTCAAAAAATTGTGCAAACTCGAGAACCTGAATTTGAGAAAATTGGCACAAATTCGATAAAAAAGGGGTTTATTACAAAGTTCAAGCGAAGTTTGTACAAAATGGTTTATCGATGTGTAAAGATACCTCCGGCGAGTGGAACGTACTTGTAAGGACGAGCACGAGTTCTGCCTTTGACTGGATGAAAGAAAATTTTCTCTTTTGCTGCCAGGTCCTCGGTCTCTAAATAAATATCGAAGCAGGCTCTGAGGCGTTGAATTTGAGCCGTGAGGGTGGGCGGCTTTTCCCACATGACGTTAATTTCTCGTTCGAGATCTCGGAGAACGTCGGCCGAAGCGGAAACTGACGAACTGACGCTGATACTGAATACTGGAGTCACTTTCGGATAATCTGGCTTAATTGCAATTCGCGCGACAAGCTCATCTGTAAAATATTTTTTTGTCCATTAACAACAAGATTTTCACACCTTCCTAGAATCATGAAAACATTTAGTCAATGCTCAATTTATGGAAGAAATAAAATAAATAGCTTTGATGAAAAAGATAGAAAATAAATGTAGTTTAAAAAATGAGGAGTGTTTTTATTAATTTTTTTTAAATTGTTTTGTTTAGAATTGGTTTTTATTTTATTGTAATGAAAGCATTTTTTAGTTTCTTTTAAATTAAAAAATTGACAAAACTTTGCATAATTTTCATTAAGACGACTTTTTTTTTTAATTAATTATATTTTTTTAAAATTGTTTTCTATTTTCATTTCTGCTTTTTTAAACAAAATTTTAATATAAGATTTTTAGATTCTGATCTGCAAATAAAATTATACTTATAATTAGAATGTAATTTTTTTTAATTATACAATTCTGTTTCAAGTGTTTTTAAACATTTTGAAGTATTTTTAAATATTTTAAAGTAGTTTGAAGAATTGGGAAGAATTTGGAAGTATTTTTAAAAATTTTGGAATGCTTTAAAGATATTTTAAGTACCTGGAAATATTTTTAAGTATTTTAAGTATCTGGAAATATGTTAAAGTATTTTAAGTATTTTTAAATATTTACAAGTACATTTTGAAGCATTGAGAAGTTTTGGAAATATTTTGACGTAGTTTGCAGTATTTTAAAGTAGTTTTAAGCATTTTAAAATATTTTAAAAACATTTTAAGTATTTTCGAATACACTGAAGTATTGGGAAGTATTTGGAAGTATTTAGAAATATTGCAAAGTAATTTCAAGTATTCTTAAATATTCAAAAGTATTTTAAAGTATGCGAAAGTATTTTTAAATATTTTGAAAGAATTTAAAATATTAAAAGTATTTGTTATATTTTTAAGTATTTGGATGTCGTCCAAAGTATTTTAAAGTATTTTATAAGTATTATGGAATCTTATAAGGATATTTTTATATTTTAAAGTATTTTGAGATGTATTTTGAAATATTGGGAAGTATCCAGAAATTTTTTGATGTAATCTGAAGTATTTTAAAGTAATTTTAAGTATATTTAAATATTTTCTAGTATTTTTAAATGTCTTTAAATATTTTGAAATATTTTAAAATATTTTAAACTTTAAGTGCTTTAAGTGAAGCTTTAAGTGATTTTAAATATTCTAAAGGACTTTTTAAATAATTTAAATGATCTTTTAATATTTTGAAGTATTTTGAATTGTAATCTGAAGTATTTCAAAGTAATGGGAATTATCAGTAAATAATTTAACGTAATTTTATGTATTTTTGAATGTTTTTAAGAATTTATCAATACTTTGAAGTATTTTCGAATGTTTTTAAATTTTTTACTAAAATTTTAATTATTTTTAAATACATATTTTAGTAAAATCTTAATTATTTTTAAATATATTTTTTAAAAGTATTTTAAAATCTTTTTCTGTAAAAAAGAAAGTATAAAATTTTCTTTAACCTTAATAAACAGTAAAGAAATTTAGAAAAAAATTTCCATATTATCAATGAAAATTCCACGAGATTTTCACAATTCCAAGAAGAATAATGAAAATCCAGGAAAATTCCACTTTTTCCATGTTTTCCAGAGCTGTAAAAACCTTGAAATCAAAAATAGAACATAAATCTTGAAAGAAAATAGAAAAGAAAACGAAAAAGAAAACAAAAAAAAATATAATAGAACAAGAGTTGCTAATAAAAAAACAAGTGCTAATGAAATTTGCATTGATATTTCGAGTTTTCAAAAACTCGAAGGGATTTATTCTACTAATTAATTTCGAGTCTTCGTTGTCCACTTTCAAAATTTCTAAAAAAATGTCCGCATTGTGAACTGTTCTGATATTTCGAATCTTCGGCGTTTAATTTTGAATTTCCAAAGAAATGTTTCTAAAAAAATTGCCAATTGTGAATCGGTCCCTCTAGAGTTGATAAGAAAAAAAGGAGCTTACAGTTCTCTCTGCGAAGAATAGCTTCGTAGAAAACATCCACAGAATTGACGAGGCCTTCGCGACAAAAGAGCGGCGTGTCTAAATTGTTGCAGTAATTTTTCCAGGAGAGGGTGACGAATTTATGCAAATTAGTGGTGATTTTTTGTGGCACTGGATCGAGATTATCGCTGATGTTCAAGTTGCCCGATTCCAGTTGACGAATTTCAGTGCACAATTCCAAACGAGCCTTGACACGTCGTTTTATTTCCTTAAGAACATTCTCGATATTGTCGTGCGCCAGTTGCTGGCTCGTTACCTGTAAAATTCATTAATTAGTTAATGAAATACTTAAAAAATACTTGCTCTGCTGCGAGCAATAAATAGGTGAAAACTACTCAAATCCATTTTTCAATTTAATTTTAAATATTCTTTTTTTACTTCTTGTTAATTATTAATTAATAATTAACTAATAATATTAATAAATAAATAGGAGAAAAATGAGACAACAGCAAATAGAAAATGAAAGACAAAAATAAATAGAAAATGAAAAACAAAAATAAAGACAAAATTATATAGAAAATGAAAAACAAAACTAAATAGAAAATGAAAGACGAAAATAAATAGAAAATGAAAAACAAAAATAAAGATTAAATAGAAAATGAAAGACAAAAATAAATAGAAAATTAAAAACAAAACTAAATAGAAAATGAAAGACGAAAATAAATAGAAAATGAAAAATAAAAATAAAGACAAAATTAAATAGAAAATGAAAGACAAAAATAAATAGAAAATGAAAAACAAAACTAATTAGAAAATGAAAGACGAAAATAAATAGAAAATGAAAAACAAAAATAAATAGAAAATAAAAAACAAAACTAAATAGAAAATGAAAGACAAAAATAAATAGAAAATGAAAAACAAAACTAAATAGAAAATGAAAGACAAAAATAATTAGAAAAAGAACTAGAAAAATAAAAAGCTATACAAAAAGAACTACACAAATAGATACGAAAATGAATACGAAAATGAATAAATGCAACAAAAAAAAAAACAAAATTAAAGAATGTAATTTGTAACATTTTGGGATTTTATACAACGAAAAATTGAATATTGTGATTACAAATGAAAAAATTGCGAATGAACTGAAATAAACTGCGAATGAATTGAAATTGCTAATGAATATGTATAAAAATGTAGCGTTTTAGATTCGAATTTGGATAGTTGGCGATTGAGAAATGGATTTTTTGGACAAAATTGTACATTGGCTCTTTGTTCCTGGACGTCGGGTGCATCGAAATAAAGTCCTGCCATTCTTTGAGCCCATTTGTAAGGAATTCCAAGTCCCAAGGAATGCAGAGATCCGAGTTTATGTCGATCCAATTGGTAGCGATTTGCCGGATTTGGAGAATCGAGTCCCGTGTCTTTTGGATAAAGTTCTCGCAGGATTGATTCCGAAATCAGCATGTCTCTGGAAAGGATAAAACAATAATAAATAAAAATATTAATAAAAATAAAGAATAAAATTAATTAATAAACAATAAACAATAACAATAAACAATAACAATAAACAGTAGACAATAAACAATAGCAATAATAAAATAAACAATAACAGGGTTTCTACAAATTCTCCTTCACTAAATTCCATATTTCCATGATTTCCATGAGAATGGTGAAAAATTTCCATGATGCTTTTTAATATATTTTATTTTTCCATTAAAAAAAGCATTTTCCAATATTTTGTAAGAATTTAAATTACTCAAGATCATAATTTTTAATTTTAAAAAAATTTTATGTATTTTGAAATGTTTTTAAATATGTTGAATCATTTTCACATATTTTGAAGTATTTTTAAATATTTTGAAGTATTCTAAAATATTATAATACTTTTAAAATGTTTTAAGAAACTAATATTTTAAAATCTGTTTATAATTTATTTAATACTTAAAATGCTAATATTTTTAATTACTTTGCAATATTTGGAAGTTTTTGAAAGAATTTTAAAGTCATTTTAAGTATCTGTTAATATTTTGCAATATTTTTAAGTGTTTTTAAATATTTTGAAGTATTTTAAAAGATTCTGAAGTATTGGGAAGTATTTGGAAATATTGTAAAGTAATATGAAGTATTTTTAAATAATTTCAAGAAATTTTAAATATTTTTAAGTAATCGAAAGTATTTTAAAGTAAATTTAAGTATTTTGAAATATTTTAAGGAAATTTGGAGTATGTTTAAATATTTTGAAGTATTTTTAAATATTTTAGAGGATTATTAAATATTTTAAAGTGTTATTAAATATTTTCAAGTATTATTAAATATTTTCAAGTATTTTGAGTTGTATTCAGAAGTATTTTGAGTTGTATTCAGAAGTATTTTGAAGCATTGGGAAGTATTGGAAATATTTTGACGTATTCTGCAGTATTTTAAAGTAGTTTTAAGCATTTTGAAATATTTTAAAAACATTTTAAGTATTTTCGAATACACTGAAGTAGTGGGAAGTATTTGGAAGTATTTAGAAATATTGCAAAGTAATTTTAAGTATTCTTAAATATTCAAAAGTATTTTTAAGTATTCGAAAGTATTTGGAAATATTGTAAAGTAATTTTAAGTATTCTTAAATATTCAAAAGTATTTTAAAGTATGCGAAAGTATTTTTAAATATTTCGACAGAATTTAAAATATTTAAAAGTATTTGTTATATTTTTAAGTATTTGGATGTCGTCCGAAGTATTTTAAAGTATTTTATAAGTATTATGGAATCTTATAAGGATATTTTTATATTTTAAAGTATTTTTAGATGTATTCTAAAATATTTTGAAATATTGTTAAGTATTTGGAAATATTTTCATGTAATCTGGAGTATTTTAAAGTAATTTTAAGTATATTTGAATATTATTATTATTATTATTATTATTATTTTTAATATTATTATTATTAAGTGTTTTTAATATTTTGAAGTATTTTACAATATTTTAAAGTATTTTGAGTTGTATTTTAAAGTATTTTAAAGCATTGGAAAGTTTTGGAAATATCTTGAAGTAGTCTGAAGTATTTTTTATATCAGTTTTAGGTATTTTGAATTATTTTAGAGACATTTTAAGTATTTTTGAATACTTGGAAGTATTGGGAAGTATTTGGAAATAGAGTAATTTTAAGTATTCTGAAATATTCAAAAGTATATTAAAGTATTCGAAAGTATTTGGAAGTCGTCCGAAGTATTTTCAAGTATTTTTTAAATATATTGGAATCTTTTAAAGGATTTTTTAATATTTTAAATATTTTGAAGTATTTTAAAAGATTTTGAAGTATTGAGAAGTATTTGGAAATATTGTAAAGTAATTTGAAGTATTTTTAAATAATTTCAAGAAATTTTAAATATTTTTAAGTAATCGAAAGGATTTTAAAGTAGTTTTAAGTATTTTCAAATATTTTAATGAAAAATATGAAGTATTTTTAAATATTTTGAAGTATTTGGAAGAAATCTGAAGAATTTTAAATTTATTTCAAGTACTTAGAAATATTTTAAAGAACTTTTAAGTATTTTTAAATGTTTTGAAGTATTTCGAAGTATTTTGTTGTAGTCTGAAGTATTTATAAGTAGTCTTAAGTATTTTTTAATATTTTGAAGTATTTTGCAGTACTCTGAAATATTTTATATACTTTTAAACTATTTTAAAAAACTAATACTCTAAAATCTTTTTATACTACATTTTGTACTTAAAATACTAATATTTTAAATACTTTGAACTATTTTAAAGTAATTTTTAGTATATTACAATATTTTGAAGTTATTTTTAAATATTTTTAAATATTTTTAAATATTATGAAGTAGTTTGAAGTATTTTGAAATATTTCAAAGGCATTTTAAATATTATTGAATATTTTGGAGTATTTTGAAGTAGTTTGAAGTAATTTGAAGTAGTTTAAAGTAGTTTGAAATAGTTTGGAATAGTTTGAAGTAGTTTAAAGTAGTTTGAAGTAATTTAAAGTAGTTTAAAGTAGTTTGAAGTAATTTAAAGTAGTTTGAAGTAATTTAAAGTAGTTTGAAGTAGTTTGAAGTATTTTAAAGTAGTTTTAAATAATGTAAAGTATTTTCAAGCCATTCTAAGTATTTTTAAACATTTTGAAGGATTTCTAAATATTATGAAGTATTTTAAATTTTTTTTTGTAAGAAGAAAGGTATAAAATTTTGGTAAAACTTAATAAATATCATAAAGTAAAGAAATTAAATAAAAAAATAAATTTTCATGATATAAATGAAAATTCCATGAGATTTCCATGATTCCATGAGGAATAATGAAATTCCATGAGAATTCCAGGTTTTCCATGTTTTCCAGATTTGTAGAAACCCTGAATAAAAACAATAAAAGCTATACTATAATAACTATTATTATTTACTATTTCTTCTATCAAAATTGAAGGCGTTAAATTATTTTTTCCGTACCCAGCACTGACTCCTCCAACGTCCACATTATCCAGATTTGACTCAACAGTTATGACTTTTAAAACCGTCATATAAAAAAACTGCAGGGTCAATTGTATATTGTCTGAAAATCAAAAGAATAATTTTAATATTACTTTTAAAATTGTAGAATAAATAGCATAAATAGTAGCGTTTAAATGAATGAAAGAATAAATGAAAGAAACAATAAGTGAAACAATAAGTGAATCGTCTAAAAAGGCAGAAAAGAATGTAAAATACTTTTAAAAACGAGGACAATTTTAACGCTCAAGGGATGACGGTGAAGAAGTTTGGATCTTTTGTCCTCTTGTCTAGCTTCCTTCGACATTCGATGGTGTCTTTTTTTATGAACCGGCGCCTCCTCCACGACATTTTCCGAAGTATTTTCCGCATCAGAATCCGATTCTTGGAGTCTCTCTTGACTATTTGTCCGTTTTGCTTCATCCTCGTCTCCGTCAATCGTCACAAACAGCGAGGAATCTGCAAATTATTATTTATTTTCAAAATATGTGCAATTAAAAATACGTACAATTAGAAAAACGTACAATTAAAATGTATACAATTAAAAATATGTACTATTAAAAACACGTAAAATTAAAAATACGTAAAATTAAAATGCGTACATTAAAAATACGTACAATTAAAAACATGTAAAATTAAAAATACGTACAATTAAAATACATACAATTTACAAATACCACAAATAATATTGTATAATTTTATTTGTCGAAAGAGGGATATTTTTTTAATCTCGTGCAATTTACCATAAGCATCTCGATACGCAGAAGCTTTTGCGTAAAGAACGTAAAGCGGAGAAGACAATAATGCTGCCATTTTGTGCTCCTGACGAATTTTGTCCAAAGGAAGTCCCAGACTTTCTTGCAGCGGTTTGCTCGACTGGAAAATAATTCAAAACAGATTAGCAATTTTCAAGGCTTTTAAAAATTATATTAACAAAATTTAATAAGTATATATGTAGCTTAAATTAAATTTAATATTTAATTTAATAATTTATAGAATCGATTAAAATCATTTCTAGTCGTTCAAATAATTTACAGAAAATTATTATAATAATTTCTAGCAGTTCAAATAATTTACAGAATCGATTAGAATAATTTCTAGTCGTTCAAATAATTTACAGAATCGATTAGAATAATTTCTAGTCGTTCAAATAATTTACAGAAAATGATTCTAATTTCTAGCAGTTCAAATAATTTACAGAATCAATTAAAATAATTTCTAGTCGTTCAAATAATTTACAGAATCGATTAAAATCATTTACAGTAGTCCAAATAATTTACAGAATCGATTAAAATAATTTACAATAGTTCAAGTAATTTATAAAATTGATAAAGAGCATTAACAGAAGATCAAACAATCTATACAATTGCTTAAACGATTTTAATTATTGATGATGGTTTACAATTTATAATTTACAATTTACAATTTATAATAATCCAAATAATTTATAAAATTCATTAAAATCATTTAATTCTATAAATTATATATAAATTCTATAAATTATTTGGACTACTATAAATAGTTTTAATAAATTCTATAAACTTCTTGAAATAAAAAAATGCTTAAAAAATGCTTTTAAAAATTCTTTAAGAAATGCTTTAAGAAGTGCTAAAAAAAATGCTTTAAAAAGAATGCTTTAATAAATGATTTTAATCCCACTTATTTAAATGTATAAAAAATTATTTGAACAACTAAAGAAGATTGTTTGTTTTTAATTACGAAAAAGGATTGAAATTAATCTAAACAGAGTTTAATCCCAAGGTTTTACTAAAGAAAATTATGAAAAAAAAGAGTAGATTTACGTCCAAAATGGTGCGAAGCTGTGGAGCGAGATTGTCCAAACGAGTTTGTTTTTGCTCGATGCTGGTTGCGACGCCTTTTTTACTGTCGGAAAGTTCGTCACAAAGAGCCGACAATTGTTTTCTTTGGGTCAATTCCCACTCGAGTCGAGCCAGTCTCAGTTGATGTGGATCCGTCTTTGTAATTTCCTGCAAAATGAGCGATTAATTAGTATATTTCAATATTTTGAAACAATTAAAAATATTTTGAAGTGTCGGGAAGTACTTGGAATTTTTTTTTATGATTTTAATTATTTTTAAACATTTTAAAGTATTTTGTAGTAATCCGAAGTATTTTAAAGTTGTTTTAAGTACTTTGGTTATTTTTAAAGGCATTTTAAATATTTGTAAACAATCTGAAGTATTTTGAAGTAGTCTGATATATTTTAAACTAATTTTAAGTATATTTAAATAATTTGAAGTTTATAAAAATATTTACAAGTACTGAGAAGTATTTGGCAATACTTTAAAGCATTTTTATGTATTTTAAAATATTTTGAAATATTTTAAAGCATTTTTGAGCATTATAAAATTTTTTGAAGTACTGGGAAGTATCTCAAAATATTTTAAAAAAGTCTTAAGTATTAGGAAATACTTTAAAGTATTTTGAAGTATTGTGAAGTACTTGGAATTACTTTTAAGTGATTATAATTAATTTTATACATTTTAAAGTATTTTAATTATTCTCAAGAATTTTAAAGTTTTTTTGAGTATTGTGGAATAATTTGAGGATATTTTATGTATTTTTAAATAGTTTAAAGTATTTTGAATTACTTTAAAGACATTTTAATTGTTTTTCAATATTTTGAAGTATTGGGAACTATTTGGAAATATTTGAAAGTAGTTTTAAGTATATTTCAATATTTTTAAGTATTTTGTAGTATTTTTAAGTGTTTTTAAATATTTTGAAGTATTTTGATTGTAATTTTATGTATTTTGAAGTATTTTGTAGTATTTTGTAGCATTTTGAAGTATTTTGAAGTACTTTGTAGTATTTTGAAGTATTTTGAAGTGTTTTGAAGTATTTTGAAGCATTTTGTTGTATTTTTAAATATTTTGAATTATTTTGAAGTATTTTGAAGTATTTTGAAGTGTATTGAAGTATTTTGAAGTACTCTGAAGTAGTCTACACTATTTTAAAGTATTTTTTGAATATTTTAACTATTTCAAGTATTTTGAAATATTTTTAAGAGAATGAAATTTCGCAAAAAGTTGTGTTAAAAACAAGGTCAATTATTGCAAAAATTGCGGTAAAAACAATTTAAAATTTTGCAAAATTTGACTCACTGGTCTAGAAACAGATTCTGGCGCTTCCTTGTAAAATTCTTCCTCTGAAACTAATTCTATCATTTCATCCTTTGACCTGCAATAAAAATAATACTTTATGGAGATTTTTCATTAAAAATTTATTAATTTTTTTATTTTTTCATATTTCATATTTCATACTTTATATTTTCTATTCCATATTTCATAAATTGTATTTCATAAATTATATTTTATATATAGTTTCTTTATATTTTCTATTTTCTATTTCATGTTTTATATTTTATATTTCGTATTTCATATTTTATATTTTATATTTTATATTCCATATTTCATAAATTATATTTTATATATAGTTTCTTTATATTTTCTATTTTCTATTTTCGATTTTCTATTTCATATTTTATATCTTACATTTCATATTTTATATTTTATTAATTAAATTCTTATATATAAAAATTATATTTTATAAACAGTTTTTTTTAATATATATTCTATACAATTTTTTTTTTATTTTCACTTACTTAAATTGTAGACACTTCATAACTTCTTTTTTCAAATGCATTACTTCATACAATAAATTTTGTAAATGAAGATGCCGACTGTCCACATTTCCTTTCGCACTTGCCAGTGAATCCCGGGCAAATTTTGTCCTGAATTTTTCCATTCTATTGAGCTTTTTTAATTCAATGTACGCCAACGAAGTTGTAATTTGCAATTCGCTGATTTCTTCCTTAGCCTGCAAAAATTGTGCACTAATTATTAATTATTTTATTTTCTTTTATTTTCTTTTCTTTTATTTTCTTTTCTTTTATTTTCTTTTCTTTTATTTTCTTTTATTTTATGAAACTTTAATTCAATTATTCCAAAGCTTCCAATTGTCTACAAAAATCGCAATTGATAATTTACAATTTGGTGAATATTAAAATCATAATCGCCTTATAATAAATAATAATAATTATTATTTATTTATTACAATATTATATAATAAATATTTTGTTTTTTCTTTGTAAATTAAACCAATAATCACTCACCTTTGGATCGTCGCTATTTTTTAATTCAGCAATTCTCATCATCGCGTTACGAATTTCTTCACAATTGTTGAGAAAAATTTCAGAATCTTTCTCTGGAGATCTTTCTATTGCTTCTTTTTCTTCGTAAGCTATTATAGTCTGTAATTAAAAAAGGACAAACAAAAATTAATTAAACCACGAGAATTTATCGTCGCAATTTTTTATTTTAGAAACGATAATTAAAATTCGTTAATTTCCTAATTTTTAAAAATGTGCGATTTTTTACTCTTGTCTTAGAGATGAACATTGAAAATTGTTAATTTGTCGCTTTTTTCAAAGACGAAAATAATCCACTGATTTGTCAAGGTGACAATTTTTTTTTAAAAAAAATTATTCACTTTTTCTAGAGATGAAAGTAAAAATTCGTTGATGACGTTGAAATTTTTCCTTTTATTAAAATCAAGCAAATTTTTAATAAACAAAAATTTCTCAATTTCGCTAGAGATGAAAATCAAAATCCATTGATCTGTCGACGTTGCAAATGTTCATTTTTTTATCAAACTCAAAATTCATTGAACTTGCCAAAGTTGCAATTTTTTTTAGAGACGAAATGGTTTTCTTTGTTCTTTTCTTGAAAAATAAAATGAATCGCATGAATTTGACTTGGAAAACAAAGAAACAAAAATTATTTTTCAACAAAGAGAGAAAAATAATTTTAAAAAAGAAACAAAAATGATTTTTAAACAAAGAGAGACAAAAATAATTTAAAAATAAAAAAAAGAAACAAAAATGATTTAAAAACAAAGACAAAAATAATTTTAAAAAAAGAAACAAAAATGATTTTTAAACAAAGAGACAAAAATAATGTTGAAAAAGAAACAAAAATGATTTTTAAACAAAGAGAGACAAAAATAATTTTAAAAAAAGAAGCAAAAATGATTTAAAAACAAGAAACAAAAATTATTTTGTCAAAACAAAAACAAAAGAATTAAATAACAGCCACAGTATATTTATTCATAAATAAATAAATTTAAAATAATTATAATAAATATATAAAAAAGAAATAAATAATTATAACAAAAAAAAATCAAAAAAAGAAGAAAAAAAGTATATTCGTCATTGACCAATTGAAATCATTTTCGTGTCATGTTTTCTTTTGCACAAACTTGTATATAAAATCAAATAGACAAAACCGATTTCAATATTTTTAATATTCCATTCATCGCAACAGTGGCAAATTGCTATAGAGAAAGGAAGTGATAATTGTTTAATTTAAAAGAAAAATAAGGTGAAATGTTTATTATTTTAAAATTATTTATTAATTATTGTTGTTTATTAATTACTATTATTTATTAATTACTATTATTTATTAATTACTATTATTTATTTACCATTAATTAGTTTTTATTTTCTCTAAAATGTTGAGGAATTCGTCTTTTTAAAATTTACTTTTCTTTTTATTTTTTCAGAATGCACCAAAAACGAAATTTCGTTCTTTTTGTGTTATTCTTCTTAATGTTGACAGTTTATAAAACGAAATCGGAAGAATGTAAGCTTTCACTAGTTGAAAAACTAGTAACTTCAACTATAACCAATTTTAAAATTTACCTTGATACAGAAGAAGAGAAAAAATCCGTAGATCTAATATTTGGCAGGATAAAACGAACTCCTATTTTAGGTAAGTATTTATCCATGGAAAAAAAAATTCACTGCAATATTGTAAGTTGAAGAAAAAACTAACCAGAAAAGTCATAAAAATGAGAAAAAAATAGGAATAAAATCGAGAATGAAAATGAGAATAAAAATGAAAGCGAAAGTGAAAAAAAAACAAAAGTGAAAACGAAAGGGGAAAATATTGAGAATAAGAATGAATTTTTAGAACTTTTAAATATTTTGAAGGATTTTTAATGATTTAGAAGTATTTAGAAGTAATCTGGAGTATTTTAAAGTAATTTTAAGTACATTTATAGATTTTGTACCACCTTTAAGTGTTTTTAAATATTTTTAAGTGTTCCAAATATTTTTAAGTGTTTTTAAATATTTTTAATTGTTCAAAATATTTTTAAGTGTTTTTAAATATTTTTAAGAATTTAAAAGTACTTTAAAGTATTGGGAAATATTTCGAAAAATATTAAAGTGATTTCAAATAATTTTAAATATTTTAAGTGTTTTTAAATCTCTTTAAGTGTTTGAAAATATTCTCAAGTGTTTTAAAGAATTTTTAACTATTTTTGAATATTTTGTAGTAATTTTTAATATTTTTAAGTAGTCTGCAGTATTTTAAAAACATTTTAAATATTTTTAAAGTATTTTGAAATACTTTGAAGTAGTTTCAAGTATTTTAAATTAAATTCTTAGTTAGTTTTAAATAATTTGGATTATTGGAAATTTTTTCATAAGTATTAAAAAAGTATTTTAAGTATTTTGAAATATTTTCAAGTATTTTCAAATATTTATAAATATTTTAAACAAATTTTAAATATTTTCTAATATTGCCAAGGATTTTGAAGTGTTTTTAAATTTTTGAAGTATTTTGAGGTAATCTCAAGTATTATTGTTGAAGAATTATACAAAAATACTTTTTGCAAAATAGAGGAAAAGGGGGAAAAATACTTGACATTAGGTGTTTTAGGGAATTTTCTTAATAAAAGGAGAAAATAAAGGGATTAGGTTAAAAAGGGACGAACTGTGATCCCCGCGAAAGTGAATACGATAGTGAGAATAAGAGTGAAAATGAATATGAGAATGAAAGTGAAAATGAAAGTGAAACCGAGACTGAGCATGAAAATGAAAGTGACATTAAGAGTGAAAATGAAAGTGAGAATAAGAGTAAAATGAAAATGAGAATGAAAGTGAAAATGAAAGTGAAAACGAGACTGAGAATGAAAATGAAAGTGAGAATAAGAGTGAAAATGAAAATGAGAATGAAAGTGAAAATGAAAGTGAAAACGAGACTGAGAATGAAAATGAAAGTGAGAATAAGAGTGAAAATGACAGTG